>JAFIDM010034458.1:74523-92252 GCA_023159025.1 Thereuonema tuberculata | reverse complement strand
AGTAGAATCGACAGCAGCACCAGCAGCAGAATCAACAGCAGCACCAGTAGAAGAATCGACAGCAGCGCCAGCGGAATCAACATCAGTACCAGCAGAATCCACGGTAGCACCAGAAGAATCAACACCAATATCAAAAGAACTACAGCCAACCACAACAGATGCACCAGCAGTAACAACAGATGTCACAGGTCCAAATGAACCAACCACTTCTGGAGGCGACAGCTCCGAGGAAAAGAAAACAAATTCATGTAAGGAAGTTTTTAAATAGTTTTAATTATTGAAGTAGTTTACAAATCATTATTATGTACATTAGCTTAGCTTATTGGTGCTTTGCATCTTTGGACATAAACAAACGTGCCCTCCATCCGCGTCAAATCAGAAAATGAAATAATACACTCAGATAATATGAGCATTAAGGTAGTAAAGCATGAAGGTAAAAATTTCTGCCCATGTCCCACACTATGTTACATGAACAGTTAAAGAGACTAAAAGTGTGATAAAAGGACAAACAGCTAGTGCTTTTTAAAAGCCTGCCATTTTAGAAAATAACTTGCGAGTTTTAGTGCCGCCTTTCGTTAAGGTTGGAGATAAAATAATAATATACACACCTGATGATAGTTAATTTGAAGGGACTTCAGTAGTCCCGTGACATCAGGCTGCAAATTTCTTCCTTATTCTTTTTCAACTGCGTGTGGCATCAGCAATGGCGGAGTTAAAATATCAGTTTAGGCTTTCTTTTTATATCATGAAGGAAAGACAAAGTAGGAGATCATGATAACACAAAAACAGTTTATCTGAAGAAATTGAAATTTTAAGCAACCAGATATGAACTATCAATTACTTGCTATAAATTAAACCTACGTATAAAAAGTTCGAATTAAAATACTTACCAGTAGCCACATATAGTATAAAGTTAAATTAATTTCTCTTTTTTATTTAATACGCCTAGCTAATTTCTTTGGAAAATGTGTTAAAAAGAAAGTCTATTCAGAATGATTTGGATCAAAAAAGGAACAGACCAAAAACCTTCGACATATCGTGGAAATAAATATAGAATCTCTGAGAACAAAACAAGTAGGAAGAAAAAAATGTAAATAATCTCATCTACCAACTGCTTAACGCAGATTTTAAAATCTTTTATTAATAACGATTAATTAGCCGACGTTAAGGTCCTAACTCAAGCAATTGCAGGCGACTGCAAACCTTTCATTTCTTTTATATATGAGTTTTTCCAAAGCACCTAAAATTCTGAAAATTTAAAAATGAACTTGTGTAGCCTCTGGGATTTCAATTTTCTTGTTTTTAATTTTCATCAATAATTGGAAGTTGTAATAAATATATTCGACGTTTTCTAAAATAACTTTGCTCCTTCCATTACAGCACTGATTGCTATAATAGAGACTGGAGTTTCAAATTAAATAAAACTAAATTTTTTAAAAAAATTGAATTAACTTTTAAAGAAGCATTGCAAAGTAAGTGAAATTCTCGAGAAGAATTTTATATTTTTATTTTTGATTTGATATCTGTCCGACCTTTGAGACAAAGGATGACAAAAAACATAACTTTTGAACAAGGAAATAAAAATTCAACTCTACAAATTAAAAATCTGTAAATTAAAAATAATAATGATTAAAATAAAAAAGAAAAGAAAAGAGAGAGAGAGAAAACAAAACAAAAAAGAATTTTACGACCTTCAAGAGAAGAATAACGTTAAAAAAATAACAATTACAGAACGTAAATCAACTTCATTCATTATTTTTAAAACAAACATCTGAATCTGATAAATTGCTGGGTACGGAAACACACCTCCTGAAGTTTAATTGTTCTTATTTTTTTCCTTTTAACCCATAGACAATTTCAAGGAAAAAGTAAGAAACATTTAAATCTCTACATAAAAGGAAATAATGCGCCCTTCCCAGGAAGAAAAACATTAAGCTGGCCAACAAAGAAATGGCATCTTATTTTTTCTTTCTTTTTTTTATTACTAATATAACCTGCTAGCTTTTTCTGACATTCCCATGTTAATAACACTGCGTAAATTTTAGCATTTATACTATAATAAAATTGGTAGAGATGGCGGTTTTTAATAATAATAAATTAATGCTAGTTTTTAATAAAATAAAATAGAAAATGATAATGAAGCTGGATAATTTGGGTCAAGATAGTGATACAAAAAAAAAAGTAGATAATTCAGCAGCATCTACTATTAGAGTGCATTACTCTCTCGTTGAACCGTTTCATTTCCTAAAGATTAATTGGAAGAATATCTAAATGTAACAAATAAATAAAAAATAAAATAAAATAATATGATCTGATTTTTTAAAGCTTACAGACTTTCACTGTTATCATCTTCAAAATATAGTTCAATAAAAAGTTTGTGAATAGAAAATATTTAATAATTCCACATTTTATTATTTTATTTACTATAAATAATCGGAATTGTCATGTAATGTTTTTCAATAAAATCAACAACACATTGATAACAACGATACTTGTATTGTTAGCATGTTAACGTCAAAGCAAATAGTTTTTGTTTTGTTTTTTCCGCATTTTATATTTAGTGTTTTGATTTTTAACACCCATTTTAATGATTAAAAAAAAAAAACCTAGACTTCATTATTATATAAACCTAGTAAAAGCATTACCTTCAGTTGTTAGAGAATAAAATAAGATTGAAGTTGACCTGACGTATATTTAAAAATACAATGAGACCTTTCCTTTCTTATATTACTACTGTATAATACACAAATTATTTATCATTACACAGTATAAGGTAAATTGAAGGTGTAAATCAGTCAGAATGTTATTAGCTACCGTACAATGATCTCAAGATGTTTTACAAGAAATTATGAGTTCCTTCCATAAATGAATCGACTCGCCGAGATGGAGCATCAGATCGGCTGTCTGATCTCTACTTCAGCTGATGCTCGTAGGAGCCTTTCCTCCTGTTACTAACCATCTACCGACTATGATAATGGCTGAAGACTTCCAGAATAGGCTCTCTATCAAATTACACATTCTGTTGTGTTTCTAGTTGAATTAGATCACGAATATATAGCAATATAGCAATTTTTCTCGCATTATCTCTATATAGTTAATTAAAACAAATCTTGTTTTCTTTGATAAGGCACTACATACATTAACCATCTTAAAACCTTCCATTTTAACTTTGTTGATGTTTGAAGTTAGATTTATGAATTAATAATATCTTGGCTCATTCTTTTCCTTTGTAGCTTTCGTCTGCCCACGAAGAATTATGACCGAAGGACTGATTCCCTGTGACGAAGCAGGAACTGCGTGTGTTACCAGATGGTATTACTTCAACAGAGTTAATGGCACTTGCTGTTTATCGGATGTCCGCATTCGGATAAGGGATCACGGTCCCTTTGGATTCCCCCACAGAATGCGCTGGCGTCCACGATTCCGTTACGAAAGAAAGTTAACTTGCATCCCAAACGTATTCCTGTCTTTTATTTAAGAAATGTTGCCAAATGTTTTTTTTTTAATGTTCCTGTAAATTAATTTTAATGTTCCTGTAAAAGAGATTGAAATATCCTCTTTTAAATTAACTGTAAATGTTATTTAATAAAAAAAAAATAACTGTATAAAATTTTAATAAAATCAAAGTAATCGATCTGCAAATTTCAACGAAATCCATTGTCAAAATAAATCGCTTTATTTTATAACAAGAAAATGAATAATACTTGGAATAGAATACATCAAAAATGAAAATAATATCATCAAAATAATAACAAAAATACAAATTTCAGGCACAATATATTCACCTTTAGAGTATGTAAGAGAATGAATATATTCACCTTTAGAATATGTATAAGAATATACAGTCGGACCTCTATTTTGCGAATTTCTCTATTTTGCGAACTTTTCTTTGGAACCAAGAACATTTTGCTAATTTCTTCGTAAAATAACCTCCAAATAGCGAAGTGCATTTTCTATTTAACGAACTTTTTCGAGGATACAGCTGAGGGAAAAAGAAGAAATTAACGATGATGTGCTGATTGATGATTATATTTCACTTGATTTTGAAGTTGAGACCTCGGAAACACTAAATCGGATATTTTGGACAGTGTGAAAAATAAAAACAATACGTCTATAGCAATGAATAGCGATGAAGATAAAGATGATGAAAATGGAAATGATCATAATGCAGAAATCAAAAAACCTTCGTGTGATGAAATGTTAAAATCTTTTGAAACAATTCGACGCGGAGTACAATTTGAAGAAAATACAGAAGGGGTTTTTGGTGCAATGCAAAGATGCGAGACGTACAATGAGCAAAAACACTTTTTCAAAAAAAAAAAAACTTAGACAAAATTAACAGACTTTATTAGTAAAATTTAAGTACGCATGTGGTAATATATGCTTTATGTCATTAAAATTATTACTTTTTAAATAAATTTTATTGTTTATGTATTTTAAATCTGTTTTATGTAGTTTAAAGTAATTTTAAAAGGTGAATCTCTATTTAACGAATTTCCATATAACGAACTTTTTGGGGGGATTTAGCGACTTAAATAGAGATACGACTGTATTCACCTTTAGAATATGTATGAGAATATATTCACCTTTAGAATATGTATCAGAATATAATCAATATATTCGCCTTTAGAATACGTATGAGAATATATTCACCTTTAGAATATGTATGAGAATATATTCACCTTTATCTTCGGTCGTTTCAGAAGCTGATTTGTCGCATGATTACGAACATTACGTCACTATAAATTTTAGTTCAGGTTTATAAATTTTATATCCTTAAGTTTAGCTGTCTACAGCTATGAGGTATAAACGTTTGAGTACTTTTGCGAATTTCTTTGGTGAAAGACTACTATACAATTAAATCTATAGTGTACAATCTAAAAAAGAACAAAATTTTCTTAAAAATGAAAATGCTGTCATTACAATTTATTTTTTTTAATAATGAGATTGTCACAAGATGTTTTCGAAAATTTAATTAATGAAATATTTTCATTACGCGTAAAAAGTCTTGCAATATCCAAAGACCAAGCTAATCCAGAGTCTCTGATATGCTGTAAGTGTCACGGTAAAGGTGTGTCTTTCAGACCTGGAGAGACCCTCTTCAGTCGTCCCTTGAATTCATGTTTTCTTTCCAGCTATGTATGGCCTGCGGACAACAGTATGAATCTATAAGTGTCGCCTTTATTCGCTTAGTGACAGCTGCATGTGAACGAATACAACACTCAAATAAAATAAGAAATAAAAAAGTTCTTGGCAATATTTTATGCTAATTTGCAAACAAGATTTTTTTTTTCGTTTAAGACTGAATCTAAAGTGCACTTATAGTACCACTTTAATTAAAAACAACTGAAAATAATATTTTACTTTAATTTTTACTTTAATTGAAAGTTCCGTAGGATACAGCAGTAAAAGCCTATTGACTGTATTTCTCAAAGCAGCAGGAATGCTAATATCTATACAGAACATCCTAAATTTAATATATAATTACGGATAAACACTTAATTATCATTTTATCAAATTATCTAAAAGGATAAACATTCAATACAACATGAATCGACTTCTGAATTATCGAAGAAATCTTTTTAGAAATCTATAAAATAAGGTAACCCACAATTTCTTATTGTCATTGTGTTTTAAGTTGATTGATCAAATAGGTCATCAAAGGTCATTTCAATCAAGTAAAAAGCTTGAGAAAAACTCAACTTAACTTGGTGATTTTTTTTTTTTTTTTGGTTTATTATTTTTTTCGCGTCTTTTCAAAAGGTAACAGCCAGGGAAATTTAGAAATTTGTTAAGTTTTATGTAGCAATTCTCTAAAATATACCATTATTGTGAAATCTTGCATCCTAACACACGTTCTAACAAGCCTTACTGTACACGGGGAAACTCCCTGAAGCCTTTCAGGAAAAAACAAAAAAACAAAAACAAAGAAAATAAATATTAATGGCACTGCCTAGAAAAGGAATGCAAGAACAAATATCAAGTAATCCTTCATCAGAGCTGAAGATAATTTAGTGAAATGAATTCTCCTTTAAAAATAAAGCTGATTAGGATACCGAGAATTGAAATTATTCTTAAGCACGCTGTTGATAATTCACGTAAACTTGTAAGTGCTAGAAATGGGGCTACAAAATTTTCAACATTACCTTAAGATCTTTCTTTCTTTTCTTTCACTATTCCTTTTCCGATTTTTTCACTGTTATTACATTCTGATAACTGTTTTTTAATGAATATAAACTAGATCTCTATCGTTATTCCCCGAAGCATTAGTAAGAGTACAGTGGAACCCCGCTATTCGTACACAATCCGTTCAAGGAGGCAGTTCGAATGGCGATTTGTACGAATGGCGAATCATTTTTTCAATTAAGATATAATGTAAATTGGCTTAATCCGTTCCAGAACCCAGAGATGATTGCTTATTTAAACCTTTGTAATAATACTTTAAGTGTAAAATACATAAAAACTATGAAAACAATAAATATATAGGCCTCTCTTATTATGTCTTTCTTTTTCAGTATAGACGATATGGTTTATTCCGCCATGCCATACTCAGTTGCCAGGTCAGATACACGAGTTCCACTTTCAAACTTCGCAACGAGTTCTTTTTTCAATTCAATTGTCGTTCTCACTGCTTTCCTTTTAGGCTTAGTTGAATCAGTAATCTTTTTTGGACCCGTGGCTGCACTATTTTCAATAAAAATAACAAAAAAATAACAATAAAATATCATAAAGTTTCATGAAGCTTGCGTGGATGATGCTTAGCGTACGGAAGCTAGACGAGACTGAACTGAAGCGACCGCGTGAGGCGGCCAGTAACAAGGCCACGCTGTCCGAATCGCCAGCAAGCGTACGAATGGCGAGTTCAATTTTACTTGAAAAACTTGGACGAATAACGAGTTCTACGAATAGCGAGGCGGACGAATGGCGGGGTTCCACTGTAGATATGTTAAGGGAATCAAGCCTTTTCATAGTTAATAAACCCAATACAGAATGGTACCTCGTATTCGTTGGTTCTCTCAATGACTTTCCTGAATGTGGTCGATATTTTCTTTAATCGTCTCTTTTTTTCCTTAAAAAAAATTACTGTAATTATAATATACAAAACACAGGAAACACAAGTTCTTCACTAAACATCAATATATTTCGCAGAAAGCTGTTTTTTTCTGCTTCTTCTGGCTTAATTACAAAGCAAAATAGAAACAAAGAATAATTTAAACAAACAAAGATAGGCATTGTTTATAATCATTACACTCCTTACAAACATTTGAAAGCTCCATGATTTTTACAAACGTGGAATAATTTAAACAAACAAAGCTATGCTATGTTTACAATGTTTACAATTATTGAAAAAGCTTCAGAAAAAGCAGCTTTCTGCGAAATATAGCGATGTTTGGTTAAGAACTTGTATTTCCTGTGTTTTCTATATTATAATTATGTGGTTTATATATTTATTTATTGGAGTATTAGATAATCAATGTATTTCTAACTATGTCTTTCTTCTTTATCAACAGTCGTATGTTGATATCAGCGCTTCGTATTTTAGTAAAATCATTTGTCAGAATTCCTTCTTGTTCTTTTCTGGCTTCTTTTAGAATATGCTATATGATTCTATTACAGATTATAAATAAGGTGCTTTTCTTTATTTCATACGTTATTTTCGTGTACTTGACTTGTACTTTCAGTAATGGTGTGTAATTCAGTTTCAGACTTGTATGCTGTTTCTCTTAATTACTCAAAATTGCTGTAGATTTTTTTTTCTTTTTTTCAACAGATCTCATAATTCCATCTCGATGTCAAATAACGATGTTTTCTTGTTTAAGAGTCACCATCAACTTTTTGTATTCCCTTGTTCAAAGTTTTGCAGCTTGTACGGTTTACCAGCAAATCACTGTTGTGCGTCCTCATATTCTACTTTTGTGAACTGTTACAAAACTAAGATGAGGCTGTGTACGCTTATTGAGTAATGTGTGTATGAGTACATTGCGCTGTTTGAATGAGTAATATACTCATACACACATTACTTAAAATGACTATGCTGTAATCTTAGTTAGTAATCTATAAGACTGCAAATCAAACCGAAGCACTCTCAACAAAATACTCTTTTAAATTAATAATGATTTAAAGTTATCTGAAATCTTGAGAACTATATCGCACGAAACTATGATCTTTTCCGAGCAGGCCTTATGGCTGTTTACAAAAAAAAAATCATCATCACTGTAAAAAAGTAGTTATTTTCAGAATGCACAATTACTTTCGTTATTTTAAGATTAATATCGTCGCTGCTTACTTAGCAAAAAAAAAAAAAATTCTAAAGAAATATGAATTACTTATTTAAATATACAGGGTGATTATAATTAAAGTTCAACTTTCAACATGCTGTAAAAAAAAGAACCACTGCTCAAAATGATTTGAACTGAATATACTCGCAGAAAGGGGAAATGGTATGGCATAAAAAAAAAAAAAATAGTTCCAAATGTTAGCAATAGATGGCGCTTTAAGCGTCATAATATGCAAAATACAAAATGTGTCATGCGCACGACAAATGCATTTATTATAAAAACGCGGGATACATGACGTTTTCCTCATATTGCTTCTGAGAAGCTCGCATGATTCTCTCAATGAAGGATCGCGCTCTGCTTGTGAAGCTCTTTTACAAGAATGGTGATTATAGCTCTGAAGAAGTTCCGGACAGTAAAGGGTATAAAAAAAGGCTGTGGTCCGATGTCTGCCAAGGAGAAAATGATAAAAGAAATTCCAAGATACAGGTTCTTTTGAAGTGAAATCTGGCAGAGGGAGGAAACCAATTAGTTCGACGTCAGTGGAAGATGTGGCCATCAGTTCAGGAAGAGATGAGGGGTGGTGTGCAAACGTGCAGTGCATGGGGAATTGCCCGAACTTTGGACATGCCTGTGAGCACGGTGCATAAAATTGTACGAAATATCCTGCATTGCTATCCATACAAATTTACGCTCAGGAGTTCCTTCCTGCTGACCTGCCAGTAAGAGAAAGGTTTGCTCTAGAATTTCTGGCTAGCATGGAAGTAGACAATTTGTGAACATAGAACATTTTATGGACTGACGAAGCCCATTTCATCTCCAAGGACTTATCAATACTCAGAATTGAAGAATATGGCAACGGAAAATCCGTTCGCACATGAACCAGTACCTCTTCATTCTGCAAAGGTAAATGTGTGGTGCGGGTTGACACCAGCGCTTATCGAGGAGATGGGTCATGCGGCTCCTGTTACCTGTACCGTCAATGGTAAACGCTATGAGAGTCTTTTGCGCAACGACGTCATTCTTCAACAGCTTGCACGTGTGGGTAGCATCATTTTTATGCAAGATGGCGCTCCTCCGCACATTGCAAAGCCAGTCAAGCAGCTGCTCAACAGGCATTTAGGAAATGATAGAATTATCAGCCGTCATTTTCCAACAACCTGATCTTAATCCTTGTGACTTCTGGCTGTGGGATTATCTGAAAAATATTGTGTGGTCCTATTGCAAACTTAGTTGAATTGAAGGCACGCATTGCGCAACACATTCACAACGTGACCCCTGCGATACTCCTATCTGTTGTGGAACATACTGTTTCTCGGTTTCAACATGTGGCAGAAAACGGTGGGCAGAATATTGAACATTTCTTGCGCAAGTCTCGCGATAATTAAAACCGATTTCATTGTTGCTTTTTATGCGGTTTTTGGTCTCAGGACAATTGGAAACCGATTTTTCCCATCCGGCGTGGTACGACCTTGCCATGGTGGATGGGCTTTAAACTAACAGTGCCACAACTTGGAAGTCATTTCTTCAGTAAAATCCCGATACAGTCATGCACATTGATCAGTACAATTGGTTTAATGTGCAACTCACGCCATAGCCGTAGTATTGCGATTCAAATGTCACTTGTAGCCATTACGTTATGACGCTTAAAGCGCCATCTATTGCTAACATTTGGAACTTTTTTTTTTTCTTATGCCATACCATTTTCCCTTTCTTCGAGTTTATTCAGTTCAAATTACAGGCCATTCTGAGCAATGGTTCTTTTTTACAGCATGTTGAAAGTTGAACTTCAATTGTAATCACCCTGTATATCGTTATTGCAAGACAAATTTTTGGACATGTCATAACAATTCCATGCTGAAATAAGCAGCAAAAAAAAAATTGTTTAATATGCATTGTATAATACTAACGTTATGTACATGAATGATATATATACGTATACATCATGTATGTGAATTCAATCACCTATTAGAGAATAATAGCTTTTCTTAAATTAAATTGTTCTATTATTTTTCTAATGAATGTTAGAAAATAATAACTTTCTTTAAAAAAATTCAAAATATTCTGCTTTTAAGAATGTATGCATATATATCTTTGTCTATCGATTTATTCTTAATTAGAAAATTTATAGATGTCTCTTTTCATAAATACTTTACATTGAAATTCAAAATAAAACTAAATAAATCTTATTTATAAACAACTAAATTACCTAAATTAGCTGTTAGCTACACTTTTTTTGTTGTGATAAAATGAGGATATTGAAATCGCGTCTTGTTCAATATGAAAAGTTACACATCATTCAGTAAGTCGCCTGCACAACTCTTTTGGAATATAGTTAAATAAGGGAAGTAGCTCCATAAGTAAAAGCGCCGTAAAATTTGAAGCAGACGATAATTGTTTTCCCACGTTACCACCAGGATCGCTTTCCTTTTGAATCACTCCGCCTCGCCGCGCCGCTTGGAAAATAACTCATTGCAAAGCTTGAATACTTAAATTTTTAGTCTTTTATTATTATAGAATTAAAAGTATTAATTCAAGGTTATGTTTATGTTTTCTAATTAAAGTTATATTAGTTTGTTTTTTTAAGTTATATTCATTTATTTTAATACGTAATAAAAAAGGTAAAACTCATTTACTGATTCATGACAGAACAGCCGATATTTCTGAAGCTAGGAAATTAAAATTTTTGAGATATGGTCCCGTTATGAGTAGGCACCTACTAAGAACGAATGTTTACAATACAACCCGCAAAGGCATGAAAAAAAAAAAAAGAGTTAAAAATAGGCTTTTTCCGAAACCGCTTGAGTTTGTAACACAAAATTTGACATGAGTGATCTTGGTCAAAATCAAAAAGATACGTATTCGACGAATTTTCGATATTCGCGGCCTAAGGGGTAAAAACGGGGGGGTGGAAACTTTCTTGAAGGGTACACGTATCTCTGAAAACGCTTAAGGTGGAAACGTGAAACTCGGGAAAAATACCCTTTCTAAACAAGTGAATATAATTTTGTACTAAAGCATAAATTTAAGGGCATAATAATAAAAACTTTTAAAAATAATAAAAAAGAAGGGCGTACAATAACGTAAGGAAAATAAAAAATAAAAAAGTTAGTAGAAAAATAAAAAAAAAAGTTAGGAAAATAAGGAAAAAAAAAAAATCAGCGGACATTGAGAAAAAAAGATTAGGTGAGAGAAAAATTAAGATATATAGATTTGAACCGATAACCTTCATATGAGTCGGTAATCTTATCCATCTAGCTTTAGCTGACAACTGAAATGAGATGGTTACATTAAGGTTTTTTTTTTTTTTTTTTTTTTTTTGTCGAGAAATTTGCGAAGAACAAAATTTCACAGAATAGCACTAAACAAAAAAGTGAGTTTGATGTGACTGAATTAACAGTTCTGAGTGGTAGATTTCGTTTTCGGTAATTTATTCTTGAGATAAAGGAAAAGTCGGATGACCTGCTCTCTTGAAGAAATATTCAATGTCGACGAGTCGCCTTTTAAAAAAATGAAATAGCTTCCTGTAATTAATGTAAAGCTTTTTATACTCTCCTTTGAATAATGGAAAAACAATTCTGCTCTATTCCTCTGTGCAATCAAGGCCACAACATTTTATTTAAAGGAATACGGACACAACAAAAAGTAAAAAAAAAAGGGAAAAAAAAAAAAAAAACAGCAGCACTTAAGCAATGCATTTCTGTTCCGATCGAAGAAGGTATTTTGGCGGAGACACAGTTAAAATTGTTACAGTCATTCACTCGTTCTTATTGTCTATAGTATCGGAAGTGATATTTCTCAATAGTTGTCCTTGCGAAACGAATGAGTTAATAGACTGTAATGACTTCAAAATCACATGAATTCTCGCCATGAGACAATTTGTCATCTTCTTTACATTGACTGTCATTAATATGTCAATTTTTGATATCGTTATTTTTTGAAGACCTTCAAATTCGTTTAATCATTTGTCTATTGTCAAGGTCGTATTTTTTTATGATCCGGGGTGATTTAATGTATTTAAATAAAAAACTTACTAATTTAACAAAACAAAATAAATTAATATGTAAGCAAATATTTTACAGGCGAACTTCAAGAGAGGATTCCATATAGCAAAGGAGTAGTTTGTTTGCATTTCTCGGACAATGCTGTTTTTTTTCCACCAGGGACCGCCACAGTTGCAGCTCGGCTGATATGTGAAACCAGCTAGGGATTTGCGATTTGTCAGATAAATCACTTCTGCACCGCTGACTACATTGCCATGAAGTAGCTGCAGGTGGAAACCTTGCTTTGTACAAAACGTGACGAAGACAATTTCAATGCCATTTTCTCTCCACTGTCTGAGCTCACCAAAGGTCAAGAGATGGCTGACTATCTTTTACTTACTTAGCCGAAATTCCTCTCAGTTGTAATTGCAACATCCTATTGCATTAATAATATCCAAATAATAATGGAAACCACAGAATTAATAGTAAAATTTCTACTTTTAGGCTTCTGAAAGATTTCTCTTAAGTTATTTTTTAAATTGTATTTTGCAATGCAGATTCTCATTAGTCACTTCTCTGTCGTCTAATTGGTTAAGATTTTTTTTTTTTTAATGTTTGTTTTATTCTGAACGATAAACTTTTCGAAGCATTCGATGTTGACTGATTAGAATGTTCTCACAAAGCTTTTTAGGAGAACAGCTACAAGATAGGACATTAATGAACAAGTAATAGTCTACCTTTTTTTTTTCTATCAGTCCTCAGTTTGTAATTTTTAAGTTGCCTGTTACTGTGGCTTAATTGAAATAACATTATTTTATTAGTTCCTTGATGTTGAATAAAAAAATATTCAGAATGTCAACACCCTGTTTGCACTTTTTTTTTTTCTTTTGAAAGAAGATGATTTTTTTTTTAAAGATTTTTCTTTTTAAAAACCATCGTTCTTTTGAATTAGCGCAAAGGAAATCGACCTAAACTAACAGTTATCCTAAGTTAGCAGTTAACATTGGTGCTATTGATTTCCAAAGACAAATCATTTTTAACTGCCTTGACAGAATTGTGAACTTCTGAGTGCTAATAGATGGTGGCATGTCACCACTTCTTTGGTGTTCAGGTTCATTTTTTATGTTGAACAGATTATTATTAATCTGTTTACTGAGAAACGTTTCTTTCACAATTTTTTTTGGGGGTATTCAATACTCTGTACAATAACTCAATTTCTGATCATGTTAAGAAAGTGGATGAATAGTATAGCAAGAATATATTAAATGAATTTGCTGTAAGTTTTCACAAGTTTAAGTTCTGGACTTAGTTTGGATGTCTCAAATCTTAAATCAGATTCTTTCTTGTTACAAGCCGAAGAAATATTTTCTAAGTTTGACTATTTTAAATATTCAATTTATTTACTTTTTAAGTATTTTTTTTTTTAATTATTATTTCAATACGGCATTACGGCGTTACACTAAGCATCTTGTAGTTGTACAAAGATATTAAAATGTCTCGCCAAGGTTAGAAAATGTGAACGTTTCTAATACGAAATCAGATATTACAGAGTAGTTAACAATGTAGCTTATAATTATGATCTTACAATACATTTCAATAATAATCAATTTCATAAAACTGAAATCGTTCTAAAAAAAAAATTGAAATTTGGATAAATATTAAAAAATGTTTGACAAAGCCCACGCATCTGCTTAAAAACTTTTTTAAACAATAAAAATATATTTACACAACTGGTTTCTGTTCCGAAAGGGATCTTTCTCAAGCTTCAAGAAAGGTCCCTCTAGGAACAGAAACCAATTGTGTAAATATATTTTTATTGTGTAAAAAAGTTTTTAAGCAGATGCATAGGCTTTATTAATCTTTTTTAGAATGAGCAGTGCATATAATTGTACTTTTGATTAAAAAATATAAATAAGATATTTTTCAATAAGTGAATGTAAATAAAACTACCTAAAGTTTTTCCTTTTTTTTAAAAAAAAAATTGTAGATATAATATTAATCTTTAATAATTTAAATAAGCATTATTTAAAAAACGAATTTAAATAAGGTGTTTAATTTTCAATTACAGGAAGAAAGTTTAAATGTTTTAAATGATTTTAGACAAAAAATAAAAATAATTTTTAACAGTTATATACGCATGCAAAAGCGAAAAGGAGATGCATATACAGTGTTACCTCCGAATAACGGACAGTCAAGGGACCGGAAGTTTCGTCCGTTATTGGGAGGGTTCCGCTATTCGGGAGGACTATCGTTTTTTCATTTTTTAGCTTATAGCATGTCATTTAATGAAAAATTACATACAATCTTAATTAAGTTTCTACAATTATCATTGCGCTATGAGAGAATTAGAACAATTGCAAATTATTTACTATATTCCTTTTTAATAAGGTGACCAACCATCCTCCTTTTTGAAGTACTATCCTCCTTTGAGAAGTGTCCTCCTAAATGTCCTCCTTTTGTAAATTCTGTCCTCCTTTTTGATGTTTGAAGAGGAAAATGTCCTCCTTTTTGAAATGTGACGTTTAAAAGGTTTGGTTTTTTTTTTTTTTTTTGATTGAACAGATAGGATTACAACGTTTTTTTTTTTTTTTTGGTTGAACAGATAGGTTTATACCCCTGAAACCCCTGATAACATTTTTGTTTTTCTGTCCTCCTTTTCATTTCAGAAAAAATGGTCACCTTATTTTTAAATGAGTGCTAACCGTTTGTCTTACTTAAAATAGTGACAAAATTAATTACAGTATATAGAAAATTAATTCCTAGCCATCCATTTGATGCTTTAAACCAATCCTAAAGTTTTGACCGAATTCTCTGGCTTTTTCTTGAAGCAAAACACCGCTTATAGGAATGTTCTCTGCACGAGCAGAGCGGAACCATTTTAGACCACTTCGTCGATTTTTCTTGTTTCAGTTTTACAAAACTTCAAATTCTTCGAATTTTCGTTTGAATTCACCATTCACATTTTTCTAATCTCATCTTTGTCCTTCAAAAATTCACTTATCTGAGTTTTTCCAACTTTAAAACATTGAGCAAGACAACGCACACTCAGCTTTTCTTTTTCAGCAACTTCAAGAACATCAATTTTTTCTTTCAGTGCCAATCTCTTCCTTTTTGACGCCATTTTAATTCGCACTAAATTTAATCAACATATTTACAGGATAGCTTTACAAGGGATTGACATTTACAAAGCAACCGCAGTGAAAAATAGGGCCTCAGATTCGTGCATTGAATCACGGGACACCGATACAATGTATCAATGTGTGGGGACACCATGTAAATACGTACAACTATGATGTGTTTGTCGAAATGTTAATCGAAAAAAATAACTGTCCGCTATTCGGAGTGGATAACATGGAATGTCCTATTTTAAGGGACTGGGACCCGCAATAATGTCCGCTAATTAGAGATTAGATTTTTATTATTGTAAATCTTTTTTTTTTTTTTTTAAATAAAGGATTTTTCACGTTAATTAATTATTTAGTTGATTACGAAATAAAATCATGTCAGATATAGTTAATTTAATAAATGAAAAATGTCATATTAGCTCTGAAAGCAAATATGTTATCAACCATTTAAGTGGATTTCCTGAGAAGCCCTAACCTGAAATAAAAAAAACAAAAACAGATAAGACTGAGGAGGCCGGATCTGACAAATGACATGTTAAGCTGCCACAAGTTTGTTACGTATTCTAATGACGTCTCTAGTTATAAAAAGCTTTAAAGAGTTTGCCTAAAGGTCGTAGGATGCTACAGAAAATCCTATTCAGAATAAAACAGGCGTTTTAGGGCATCAGATAATGCAAACTAAAATTGGAATCAATTTCAACTTCAATTGATGTTAACTTTGTACTTTCCAGCGTCCCTGTTAAATAATGGCCTCAAAAATTTAGACATCCTAAAACGGCTTTAGATCGATGCAACAGGAAGCAATGCCGCCGCAAGCTACAGGTTCACAATTATTGCCTGTACCTCGATCTACAAAAAAACTGCTTGTTGCCAGTTGTTGTCTGCCTTTCCGACTGAAATGGAAAACAAAGGTTGTTTTGGAAGATATTAGCAACGGACTAGAATGATGGTCAAATTTAAAAAACTGAATTTCTTGAATAGATCAGAAACAATGAAATATTATAGATTATTTAAAGTCTTAATTAAATTTATAATGTAAACTATAATATAAAGCCGGACAGTGATGTGGAATTTTGAAGAAAAAAAAATACAAAAACTATATCACTGTTTCTGCATACGTATGGCCAATTTATCTTCGAGTCATCAGCGGCACAAACGGAAATTAGAGTAACTAAAATTCAGAAACAATTTACACAACAAAAATGCAATATTTTTATTATATTTAAATAATAATATATCTCTGGTTTGTGTCTGCCCCAACAGCCGTTGCCTATTGATGATTAAATGTTGTATATTGATTACCTACTATAAATTTTATCTATTTTTAGTTTTTTCATTTTTCCTCATTTCTTTCCTCGTCACAATATTTATAACATGATACTTCTCTATATATCCAGGAAAAGCCACCACACCACCAGAGATATTTCTTTCCGCAATCCTGTAGTCGGGCATATTTATTTTTTCGTGACTGGATCGGGGAGACTGAGAAGGTAAGTCCCTGCAACCCTCATTTCAAAACTCGTACAAATATTACAGTTTTACAACTTTGCCTGCCGCCAACATTCGCATGGAATACCGTTAAATCAATGATAAGGTTGAGACGGTTCGGAACCGAAGGGTTTGTGGCAACCACATTTCAAAACAAATTTGGAAAAATCTCTGAATTTTGAAACCCAAACTACACCACACACACTATTTTCAGTCATCAAAAATGTCCAAACTGCAAATATTTATTCGAGTGGGGAATGTTGAATAGATCGAGAGGATATACGTAGACATCAATTGAATATTTCGAGTATTACCACCAGTTCCAGTTTTATATGTAATAAACTGAAGCTTGATATTCTTTTTTTTTTTCGCTGCAAATAATATAGTAGAATCTGTAACTTAATCGTTCTTCATGGAACATCCGTCTTTTCCATCACCATCTCTGTACAGTTTCTCATTCCGGTCTTTTGAAAGGTCGTGCAGACTCAGCATTTTGTTGTTTTGCTAAAATAATTTAGCATGCAACAAAAATGTTGGCAAGGGACCCTTACAAATGTAAGATTACTTATCAAAGTAGTCAAATGATTGCTTATACAGTAGAGTCCCGATTATCCGAGTTAATGTGGACCAAGACTAACTCGGATAACCGAAAAACTCTGTTAAACCGAAAATTGTAAATAAATAAATCGTCTAGGTTTAAATGTATATTTTAACAAATACAAGTTATACAGATACACCACATACAATTCATATCGAAAGAGTTCTTTTACTTAAAAAAGTCCTTAATTGTTTTTTTTTGTTTTACGTTACTTTGGCGTTTTTCTGCAGCAATGTTTCGGCATTTTTTTTAAGGATAA
>JAFIDM010034458.1:58690-74123 GCA_023159025.1 Thereuonema tuberculata | reverse complement strand
TATAATGTAGCGAAACCGGTCCTTTTTTAAAGTGTAATATATGTTTTTTAATCTTTAAGTTCAGTGTGTCATTGTCTTCATTTTTCAATTTGTGATAATATAAGTATTTGTGAAATACTGAAGTTTATGTATTATATTAAAAGTATTATGGACTTCCAAACCAATAAATGAATCAGCCCCATGCAAACACGACTAATTTACAAGCAGTATTACTACAAAAGTAAATGTAAGAAACAAGCATCACAGGACGACCAATGAGATCTAAACCAAGCGATAAATTTCCCTTCGAATAAAGAAAGATTTCAGCTTTTCTTATTTTGAAGCTTAACCATCTTGGAAAATTATAACTAATAATAATCATTAAAAAAGAGTGAAGTTAGAAACGCTTTAAAAGAGTATAAATTTGGAGGGGGGGGAGGATAAACTTTGGGGATAAGCACTTCTTTTCTTTTCAACCTAAAAGGATGAGATTTTTAATAAATCCTCTGATTTTAAATCGTTTTGTTTTCGATAACTTACAATGAAGATTCATTATTAGTTATAAAAATTTAAGAAAATTCAATTGAAAAATAAAATGTTTCTAAATTAGAGTGATTACTTTTTAAAAAAAATAATATTTTAAGGAACGATCGAGAATGTTCTTTAACTAAAAAACAAAGCATACCAATATATTTTTTTGTATCACTTTTATTTAAAAAGGGTTCCTGAATTAGAAGCCCTAGACAATGATAATTAATGATGATTTAGATTTATCTATTGACTTGTAGATATTTTGTTTTTATTTTTTATGTTTTTTGTTAAAGAATATATTTTTAATGAAGATTATTAACGTGCGGGAAATGTATCGGTCACATTATTATTATTAATGTATTTTTAACTTAGTGCTTAATTTTTTAAGTTCTCTGAAATTGACAAGCGTTATGTTTCTGAAATAAGATGATAGTAAATGCAAGGGCAGACAGAGGAAGTAAATTTCAAGGTTACATTAATGTGCAAAAGAATTCCCACACATTTGTTGTGACCTAAGTTATTTTCTCTGCTTCTTCTCTTCAAGGCTGAAACACAGGTAATATAGAAATAATGGTTAAGCATTTATTTATATGTGTTCTGCCGATCATCTGAGTCTTTTTGTAAATGTGAATCAAGCTTCCTCACTTTGTCCAGCTGCTTCCTTTGATTTGTAATCACTTAACAACGTTTCGTTGGCGGGAATCTGTATTGTTTTTCTTGGTGGTTCCTCTGCCTGGAGTGCTGCCCAATACAGAGTAGCAGCTGAAATACCTCCAACACAGGGCCCCAGCCAGTACACCCAGTGATCGGTCCACGAATTGGAAACGACGCTTAAACCAAAGCTGACGGCGGGATTCATGCTCGCACCAGTCCAGTGGCCGGCGAATAAGCAGTTGGCCAGCACGGCAAGACCGACGGCGAGCGGCATCGACGTGCTCGACATGTCGGTCCTGTTGGGGTCTACAGCAGCAACTACGGTCAGTACCAGCACGAATGTGATGAAGAATTCGATTCCGAAACCCTGAATTGGATGAATGCCTGGATTGAGACGGTGAGCCCCAGGACCGATTGGAAGCATGGCTTGGAGAAGAGCCGCACCACAGATCCCTCCCAAGCATTGTGCAAGGATGTATAATATGGAACGTAGCAGGCTCATCTGCAAAAGAGAGATATTCATTATTGCATAAAAATCTCAAAAAAAAAAAAAATCTAACAGCATAATCTATAACAAAAATGTTTTGTTTTGTTTTTTTAATCAGTTATATCTTAAGAAAGTGTTTTTACAAATTTTCAGTTTTAATACAAAAACAAAATAAATAAATTATAAAATTAATTTCTGTTAAAAATTTTATTACATCTAGTTTAAAGTTTTTTTCCTTAAAGAAAAAGTGTTTTCGAAGTTTGGACGAGATCATTAATTAGTCCAACATCATTTCTAGGCCATTTTTAAGATTCACTCAGTATCATTTCGTATGACGAGGATTAAAACACACTGAAGCATCCGAGTTCTCTATTGTTTGGGGCCGTAACGAATGATAAGGCAATGGTTTGCCAAGCGGCTTATATGTCGAATACTGATTCGAATCCAGAAATTGAGTCTGATGTTTCTTTCTTTTGTGTGTGTGTGTGTGTGTGTGTGTGTGTGTGTGCATGTGTGTTATTTTCGTCATTTATGCGACTTATTCTCGATCTGATATCTTGTTCGTGGCGCAGCTTAGCCTCTTTTGCTTTTGCACCATTATAAAAAAAAAATTTACACAGTTTATTTCTTTGATAACTCACATTTTTCACTAACAGAAAATTCATACAATACTACACCTAAATGCTTAAATTCGTCATTAAAGAATTCTGCCTTATTTCAGTTCTGAAGGCAAGAGTTTACTCTATCAGCAACACTTGAAATATTGTGCTGATGGAACTATCTGAAATCCAATAATAATTAGGTCGCGGTGCTAGGTATATTTACCACCCATCCTTTACATTACAATGGTAACAGTTGGATTACGGATTGATGTTTTTGAATTAATGAAGAAAATCCCTAGTAAGCAAGCAGGGATTAAGTATAAATAAAAACCGCAATTGCAAAATAAGCATTCGGTACACTTCTTGGCAATTGTTAATTACTGCTAGCTTATTTAGAGGCCTTTACTAGGGCCCTTACTAGGGCCTTTATTTTTCGGACCTGATCGCAAAATCCCTTATCCCCTATGCTATCCACTCTTATTTGGCTTTCAAAAGTGGTGTTTTTGTTTACTTTAAATCTTAATTTAATCTTAAATTGAGGTTAGGTGAACTTAGGGCCATTCTTAGTATTATTTAGTCATGTATTCTAATTGGAGTCTAGAAAACAAATATAACAAGAATCGAAAGTTTACCTCCAAACTTATAAGCATGTTTGTAGGATTACTATTTTGAAAAGATGTTCTAAATTTTGACTAAATACTGCATTTTCAGAAAAAATTTTAACATTGAAAAAACAAAAATGGGATAACAACGGCTATGAATTATTACATTCTACTTTAATTATTAATTTCTTTTTGTTATCCCTTTTTTTTTTAATTGAATATTGAAAAAAGATTGAAAAGGGATCGCTGCAGAAAGGGTCCGAAAGCTCTCATCAACGACAATGTAATGTAAACAGCAATTTTTAAATGTTTTAAATATAATTTTTAATAAGATAGGCATGTTTTTATTATTGCTGTTTTAGAAATACAGAAATTTTAAAACACAACACACGTTAAACTGATTTTTAATATAAGATAAGGAAAAGTATTTATTACTTCATCGTTTTATAAACCATGAAAAAATTTAATGAATAAAATGTAATAAAAAGACGTAATTTTATTGCTATAAAATTATTCATCGGATGAAATTTGTTCATGCAACTTATTTAAACTAAAAATAATTTGATAAGCCTTTATCTTATCGGTTTTCTTAAGAGGTCTAAGTACAAGAAATTCAAACAAGGTCTTCATCGACGTTTTTGTTTGGTTTTTTTAAGTCAACTAAACCTGATCCTTGGCCACTGATAATTCTTAAAATGATTGCAGAGTTTGATGAATATTGATGAATAGGAACAGTAATATATGATTTAAGTGTATTAAAGTGAATACTTTACTTCAGTGGTTCTCAAACTTTCGTCCCCGTCAATGTTTTTTATAAGTACGACGAGATAACCCAACATTGGTAAAACAGATAATGTTAAGGAAATAAAAATAATTTATTATATGGTAAAATCAACTATTTTATATAATAAAATCACAGCTAAACATCTCTTTATCGTTAAACGTGTGAGGAAAAATAAGGTAAAACTTATCAAATTAGGAAATAAAAGAATTTAGAGATATTAAAATTCCTTTTTTCATTTGAGCTAAAAAAAATGAGATGATAATTTTATTTTTTTTAAGCAGCACTTTTAAGAAGCATTTAAGAACAACAAAAAAATACTTAGGAAGTGGTTTCACACAAGCATTAATTAAACATTAAAAATTCATAATAATCTTTTTACTTCAGTTGATCGACTTTCCTAATTTATTAGATTCGAGAGAAATTTCGTGAAACAAAAGAAAAACAAAAAGTCAAAGAAAATAAAAAGAAAAAAGGGAGAAGGGGCATTCAAATATCTTCACTTTTCAGTAACAAAACAAAAAAAAGCAATTAATGATTAATACTTAATTTGTTGATTAAAAAAAAAAATTCGCTTATGAAAAAGAAATGTATCTAATAATTAATAAACCTTTTAGTTAGCTATTTTAGAGGTATAAAGAAAATTATCAGCTATAGTAACTAGTAGTTTTTGAAACAGAATAATCCAAAAAAAAAAGTTTAATATTCGTAATAATTAATTAAAAATTATCGAAAATTGTAAAAAAAAAAAAAAAATAGTTAAATAAGGTGACTGCTTTAGTTTTCACAAAACAATCTCGAGATTAAAAACGCAGAAAAGAATATGAGTTTAATAGATAATATGAAAGATAAAAGGAAATGTTTTCGCCTAAAAGATTGGCCGCGCGGTTGGCGTTGTCGCTATGACACTGGCCTTTCACCTCTTGAGTACCGGGGTTCGGTTCTCATGTGGGGTTTCGTGATGGTGGACGATCCGCGCTGGGAGGTTTTCTCGGGGTTCTCCCATTTCCCCCTGCACTTCTCCCACTATACTTTCTCCATCTATCTTTACTTCTGTGAGTTAGTACAATAGACCTCTTAAGAAAAGCGATAAGATAAAGGCTTACCAAATTATTTTTAGTTGAGTGCTTGGCTTCCCTGCCACCCGCATTAACAACATAAACTTAGCCTAAAAGATAGGCTATCTGATGACTAATTCGATTTTATTTTTAACATTTGCAATATGATTACAAAAAATAATTCAAAAGAAAAATCAGATCATAAAATAAAAAAAAAAATCATAAAACATTTTATTAAGGATACGAGAACCTTTTCTTTTTTTTTTTTTTTAATTATATCCCTTCTCTATCTATGAAGACATACGTGGAGCCGTACACCTGTATAAGAAAATTTTTAATTACAAAAATTAAATGATACAAGTTTCGCCAAACAAGAGCTGGCTTTCTCAAGTCTTGACTTGAGAAAGCCAGCTCTCGTTTGGCGAAACTGTTGTATTATTTAATTTTTGTAATTAAAAATTTTCTTTATCTTATACAGGTGTACGCTCCACATATGTCTTAAAATTACTTCAGTACACGTAAAACTTTCCTAATGACCCTACTCTATCTATAAATAGAAGAAGTTTCTAACAGTTTCAAAGTAATTCCTTATTTTCCTGTATTTCTTAGTTAAAGTATCCCATTACAGGTATATGTCATCCTTGGAGATGAGGCTCCCGGCTGACTGACTAAATGGGGCTAAAGCTGAGGTTGGGGGGTGATCATCTCGATACCCATTCTTCAGAGTGCTGAATGGATCCTACACCCGTTTGGAGGAGAAACCAGTGTGGGAAAATCCCCAATCCCTCTTTGCGAGCTGAGCCAGGCTCCTTCAGCTCGCAATCAACCGCCTTCTAATGTTTTTTTGAGAAAGAAATCAACAATGTTCCATTTGCCGAAATTAATTAAATCCGTAGATGTTACTTGTGTTTACGAGCAACATTTAAAATGCGTTCATGATACACTGTTTGACTTTACTGTTTGCAGTCAAAGATTATTTCATTTCCAATGCTTTTTTTTTGGGGGGGGGGGGGGTTTTTTTTTACGAGCAAACTGCCCCAAATGAAGAAACGTTTTCATATACAAAAGCTAAATTTTTTGAGCCGAAAACCTGCATCGGAAGTTTCAAGAAGATTCATAGGAGGGGATTCACACCTACGTACTGACCTCATGAGCCTAACTTTCCTTAGGAAAGAAGGCTAAAAATGGCAATCAAAAGTTAAGCCAATGAAGGTAATTTTAGAGGGAAAACAAGTAGAGAGAACATAAGTCATTATTTATTTTTATTCCCTCTAGCCTGAGCATTACATTATTATTTTTTTTATTCTTACATTGCAAAGAAAAAGAAATCTATCCACTAATTTCTGTCAATTTCTCTCCCTCTTCTTTTGGGTGATTTCTAAAACAAGAAATAGATGTTGACGATCTACCTCCCAAATCGACCTTGGTTCGATGTTCACTTAAGACCGCACCTAGGGTCCAGCGTTTTATGGACCCAAGTAATTCAGAATTTTTGCAGCGTTATCTTCATCGTCATCAATCACTGATTAGGTCCTCCAATCTGATCCCTTAATGTTCAAATCCAATCAATCTACGCTAATTCTAATTCAATAAGAGAAGTTCATCAAGGAAATGCATTTTGCTTTTTAGCAGTCGATGATTTTGCAAATATCTCAAAGATGTTAATTTTTAAATCAATAGAACATATATTATCTGATGTATTTAATATTTTAAAATGGGCATATGATAATTTACATCCGTTATCTTTCCCCTTATCAGTTGCAGAAATGCGATCCGCAGGTCTTTTTCAAGTACAAGGACAAAATCCCAATTACGGACATAAATAAATTTTATCAAACGAGTTTAGTATAGGCTAATGAGTAATAAAGAAGGTTTATGTTAAACATATTTCCTACTTCAAATTATATACATTTAACAGATGTTTCATTGAAGTAATACCTTCCATTTCATCAGGGAAGTTAATATTACAAAGAGAATAGTATGAGAATGATACTGCTTTACAAAGACTGTCTAAAAAGGAAAGGAAAGTAACATACTTGCTAAATAAAATGCACTTAATTAGCAGAAACCTTAGTATTTCTATCATCCTTTTCTTGGACTAGAACATGAACTATATGATTTACATTAGGATTTTCGGAAATAATATGACACTATGAATCATCAGGATTATTAAGACGGTAATCATTGAGGTGTTCTTTAATACGTTCTTTTCACATCTTTTAACATGTGCTTGCCCAAAATACAAGCATTTACGAGATTAACACGTAAGCGAGAACACAACCCCCATTTTGTTCTGTTCGGAATCAGCACTTGCTTTTTCTTTTCGATTGATAATTGATTTTATTACGTAAAGGTTTTATTTTTTTCCCAAATTGCTGTGTCTTGCTTTGCGTCTATCATCAGCCAGGACTAATCGTTCAGTAAAATTTCATGATATTTACGATGGTCATTGATTCATACGATTCTTCATTTCTAAATTGATACTCTTGTGAAAAGAAGGAAGGTCTAAAATATAGTCTAATTATACCTGGGATGAGGCTAGTGTCTGCAAGGAATGAATCCATGCATTAAAAAATGGTGGACGTCCCTGCCTTGATTTATCGTGAAAGTAAAGGCCTTGAATGAGAAACTCCTCTCCCTCTCATTATTTACTGGTCCGCCCATATTTAGTCCGTTCGTAACAAATCTAAAGCAAGGCTATTCCGACAACTTACAAACAGTTCTAAGGTCACAATGCATATTTGCTTCCTCACTCCAACGTTCGTAAGGTAATTTCCTCTCGAAAGATCTCAAAATATGCAAATAAGTTATAGAATTATAGACATACAAATTCGGAAATATAATTATGTCATAGAATATAATTTTCCTCATACTTTTTCAATTTCAGTTGAGTACTCGAGAGTAAACAAAAGCAGAAATGAAAATTTAGAAAATGTGATTTTAAACAAAAAATCAAAAAACTTAAAAAAATTCTGACTAAAAACGTTTTATGCTAATAAGAAATGATGTATTGAAAATGTTGTCATCTCCACTTCGCTTTCTATTTTTTAACTTCCTTACCTTTCCCAAAGCGAGCACCCCACAGGTGACCGCAGGGTTAAGATGTCCTCCACTGACATGATGAGTGCATAGAATCAGCGTAGCGATTGTAAGTCCCACAGCGATGGGAACATGAACACTCGACGCCACGGTATCACGAGTAGGATCTACAGTGCCCAAATGGGAGCCAACGGCTACAAAGACGAGTAGAAAAACACCCAGTAATTCGGCTAGAAGTTGCTTCAAAATAGTTCCCTTCCTAATGTCTGAGAATTCCAAAAACAAATTGACAATTGATCCTTGATTATCCATCTTGGCTAAATCGTCTTTTTACAATGAAGTTCAACGGTGCTGGAACTATTGACAAATCACGATAAAAAAATAAAACAGAAAGAAACCGCACTTCGTTGACACTCGATAACAGAGATACGGGTGTTATTAAGAGTTCATCAACTGAAGAACAACAAACACCGAGTTATTTGCTTAAATACGATTGTAATTTTCATTGACTTACTGCTCCTTTCTTGAACTTGAAGTTCAATTGCAAGTTTTATATCGATGTCTTTCAAAGCTTGTTTTTAGTAAGAGACGCAAATTACGGTAATTATCATTATTTGTTATATACAGAGTCAGACAAAAAAATGTATTTACACTTCAACATAACATCTATTAAAGCGTGTATATATTTTTTTGGCGGATTCTGTACATTATTAGGACATTACTAGAAACAATTTAACTTTTTATTTGTTTTGTTAAATAAAAGAACAATTTTTCAATTGCAATTACTTTAATGTTGAAAAAAAATAAGGAAATAATATTCACAATTGAATTTAAGGAAGAAAAAAAAAAAAGATCTTAAATGAAAAGTAAGATAAGGCTTAATAAAAGTAAGATGTTTTAATGTTACTAATGGAGATAGAAGTTAAAATTGAGGACAAAAACACAATTAAAATTTAAAAAATATATTAAAATACTTTACAAAATGGAGCTTTCGGAATCTTTGACAGATTCCCTTATCAACTAAATAATTGTGTGTTTGTCCTCAATTTTATCTTAAATCAATTTTAACGCAGGATCAATTTCGCACAAATTAATGGAGATATTCGAACAGCCTCTTAGCAAGAGCAGTGGGAGGGCCCAAAGTGACGCTACGTCTGGAGCCGCAAATCTTCAGACTACAGAAATAAAAACAGAGGTGAAGGTAAAGTGAAAGGGGGAGGAGAAGAACGATGGAATGTGTAGAAATTCTGATGAAAAAATGATAGAATTATTATTTCTCTGCAGCTTTTCGACTAAACATTATTTCTGACTAATACTTCAAAAATTAAAAGAAACGTTACTGAGTAATTAGCAAAAGAGAAGGAAGTTAATTATCTGCTAAATAATCTTGTCTATTTATCTTTCTAAAGGTAAAGCATTACCAACTTCCTATGTAATGTGATTAGTATCTTAAGAATTTGTCTAGATAATTTATAAATAACTGTTACATAAATCAGTGATTCCAGGTTGTTAGTTTTTATTTTAATGATTTATTACTTTTTTTGTTTTGTTTTCCTTTTCTAGATATGGTTCTCACGAAAACTTCGAAATGTACTCTTCTACAGAAAGAGATATGAACCGTTTAACAGAACCTAACTTACAATAACAAAGAAAAGAAGAAGAAAAGAATCATGATCTATGCTCTAACACTAACCTTGACTTTCATCCTCGAATGGAAAAAGGTCAAGGGAAGGAATAAATTCAGGTAACTTTCCAATGGTCAATTTTCTTCTCTGTTAGGTTACTTGAAAAGAAAAGTTACTAAAATTAATCAGCTTTAACTTCTTTACATAATCTGTAGATCGCTGGTTAAATATTAGATATTAATAGATGTTTTATAAAACGTTAAAAAGTAATTAAATATTAGCGTTTGACTTGTGGATAAGACTATTTATAGCTTGTTTTTCTCTTATTGTTGAAAATTGAAAGCTCGCTGCCTCAGAATATCGATACTGATGCCAGATTCGAGGTCACGCGATTAAAGGGTTAATTTAGCATAGTAGGATTAAGACCGTTCCTGAAATTAAGTTCTTCTCTGATTAATGCTTCAGCAAGGACGGACCTGGATAAGATGGGCCTCTGAGAATCCACCGCATTGTATTCATACCCCTGTTTTTATAAATAAAATGAGTTAGATGTATTAACCGTTTAACCCGTGTCCACACCAGTTATTTACCGAGCAAAGAACACAACAACAATATTATTAATCTGTCCAAATCAAAATCACATATGTCAACTTGTAAGGTGCATAACATCTAGGCATTTCATTTGTTGTATATAAGATGTTGCTGCGGCAATCTTTATATCACAATGATAATTATTTTTTGAAGTAGACCTACTAGGTATAAATCAGCAAGTAATGGGCACTGAGCATCGGGGGCCAGTTTTTAGGGATTGGTGGGAAGTGAAGACCAAAATAACGATGCTGATAACTAACATTTAGTTGATCACCCATGCATTCATACGCAAGCAGATGCAAATGATCCAGCCAAGCAACTGAACCAGTAGACTTCGCACGGAGTCTACCGTTTCCTTTGGTCCTTTATTATACATATTCTCATTCTTTGTATTCTGTAGTCACTCGAAAAAGGCTTCTCACTTGAAGTTGAAGCCTGGTCATGTTTTTGTATTTATTCATAGTTTATTAAATACTGTGAAATATTTAAGCAGATTTGATTAATGATTTCTATTAATATTTCTAAAATAATATTTAGTGATTCCATCCTCGTGCTACAGACTTTATTGAAATCTTCCGTACAAGTCTAATCTGAATAAATCGTACACGTTGCCCAATTACATGAAAATAGAATTATCGTCTAGCTTTACTGTAATATATTCTGTAGAAAAACTAAATCTGATAATGATAGCACGAAAATAATCTGCCATCCCCTTAAAAAAACTCGAATAAACGTGTGGCAGTTATCTAATTGTAATTAACGTTTGCGATTAACAAAAAAAAAAAAAAACTATAAACTTTTCGTGAAAAAAAATAAAAAATAAGAGCCAATCTAAGTTGACATCTCCTGATAAAGGCGACGGCCTTTTGGTAATTTTGCGAATAAAATAAAATTAATTTTAATTGAAAAATCCAGCTAAAGAAAAACGCTTTGAAAGCAGATTCAGTAAATATAATGATTAGGCTATTGAAAATGCCATTAAGTTCACTGAAGACTTCATTAAATATGAATAGGAATGATCTATTATAAAATGTCACTCAGTTTTTCATTTCAAAAGAAAGGAAGTCTATTTCCTGCAGTGAGGTGCCAGATGTGAATGTGCTTACGAGTGTGTTCTACAATCTACTATAATGTTCATTCTTTATTTTTATTTTTTATTTTTTTAAAAATCTCTTATGGAAGATTTCAGTTAATTTTCGGTAAGTTTTCAAATAATGAGAAGACAAATGAATTAAATCAACAACTAAATACCTTAAAAAAATTGTAAATGTAAATAATAATATATCGGAAGCGCAATGGTGCGTCAAAGTTAAAAATACACAATGAAAAACTCACCAATGAAAAATTAGTGAGAAAATTCATGTGCCAGCAGTGGGCAGGCCTCAATGAATTTTTTTAAAGCATAAAAATTCAAACTGCGCATTTGAATTGAGGTAGGTTTCGATTGGACTGTGATGTCCAACCACCAGACTTAACAATGGCAGTCACGTGAATCAACTGTTTCGCGATTTATTTCATTAACATTTTTAACCAATATTTTTAACAGATCAGACAATGGCTGAAAGTAACTTACAGATCTTCAAAATTGAAATCTTGAAAATGGAAGATTTTCTGTAAATGCCGTAGCAAAGAAACAAATCTCCTGTATTAATAATGATATTTTAAACAATTTTTACTTAATCGTCAGAATCGCAGTGGTGCCTCAAAAGCAAAGTGTTGTTGTTAACTTTTACTTAAATTAAACAAATCTATAAAATATAAATAAAAGATTTAGCTTGTCAGAAATTAACATAAAAGCATAAAGAAATGACACGAAAATGAAAAAATAGCTGAGATTTCAGCGGTGCGAGTTTGGGACGGCCGTTTCGTCCTTTTTGTGGACTCATCAGCCGAACCCTCACCAATGAAAGCTTCATTTCTGTGTCATTTCTTTATGCTTTTAAATCTATAAAATATTTCACACAGCACTAGAACTACTTCATCTTCAGATAACCTTACTCCTTTTGGTAAAACCCTTTACAAATTCAAAAACAACGCTTTACTTGAGGTGTTGCTATAATGGTTATGTAAATTTCATTGAAAACAACCTTTTAAAGTCTATGAAAATCATCAAAATAAAGGTAGCCTATTTGTTGTCGCCACTTTTTCTAAAGAAATATTTCCTGCTGTAACCGTAGATAACATTCGTCCTCCTGTTTTTGATGGAATTTTGGAATAAAAATTATTACTAATATGTAAACTAGACTGGTCTCAATGATTAGATTGGCTTTTTAAGTTTTGTCATCTCTGACAGCTTAATAATATTCTTATGTTGTTGTAACGGATGAATTGTCATCTTTTAAAAACATCCCCAGTCAGTTTTTTAAGATCGCAAATTAGCAGAAGGTCTTCTGAGGATTAATCTTTAATCGTAGAACGAATCGTATCAGATCTTCTTATAACTACGAATAACATAACCATATCTGAGTTTTTAAATTTTATGCTACGAAATAACTAAGAAACATGAGCTTAGACAGTACCGTGTCTTCATCAGATAACTTTTTAACTAAGAAATTCTGAATTTTAACGCTTACATAAGTTGTTGTTTTTTTTTAATTTTAAAGAACATTTTGAATTTTGAATAACATTCTAGATACATTCTAGTGTTAGATACAGATACTGTATATTAAAAAAGGATTGTAAAAAACAAGGGAGTCACTGCTTTGCACTATTTGAACACAATACATTCACGAAACTATGTCATGTTCTAAATATAAATTTTTACTTCATTGAGAAAAATAAGACTTTCTCATTTACCGTACTATTACAAAGTTTGTTACATAATCAGTATAACAGCCCAAAACTCTTAAGTTCGAGAATGCTGATGTCTTTATTCTGGAATTCGTGGAATGTTGAATTTAGAGCAAAGCAAATTTACAGAATACTGGCTAAAAAAGGTTTAAGAAAATTAGAAGGAAGCTTTAAATCTTATTTCAGTCTTCTCAATTCTGTCGTCTCCAGTCTTAGTGAACCGTTGGATGAATGATATCCTTTTCGTTCTCCTAAATACTCAACATTAGTATCTGAGTTTTATCGAGCCAGCGCTTACGGCATTTCCATTCTATTGAAGATTAAATATTTAAACAAGTGGAAATAAGACTGGATGAAATATTAACGATCCTATTAAACGGTGTTTTTCAAGGCCTTTCCGACTCAGTTATGTTACTGAAGGACAAATCTCAAAAATACTCAGTTCTCTCTACATTGCATTGAAATTACTTCGTAACGCAGAAACCCGTAACGAAATGGTAACTTGATGGTAGATGAAATATAGTTCTTTCCTATCCCAATAGCCTTAGAGGTCTACTCTCATTCTAAGAAATAAGTATCTGATAAATATCTGATATATTTTTTTGCTTTGTTTGACATCCGAATAAGGCTTGCTCTACAACTCCACATTTGATTCGTTTCCTACAGGATTTCGAAAATGAATGAAAGATGTAAACGAAAATAAAAAAAAGCATCTTTGTAAAATACTGCAATATTGAAAGATAGAAGATAAATGCTGTTTCTCCTTGAGATCGCGCTCCACATTTGAGAACTACTGAATTGAAATGATTACCTTATAAATAAATAAATAAATAAATAAATAAATAAATAAATAAACAAGGTACAAGAGTAGATGCGAATCAAATCGATAATTAGTAAAACGTATTTATTTTTCCTTTTAATTAAAATCAAAACATTTATAGCGTATATTCAAACAGTAAGGACCTATTAGCATGTAGTCTACCTAGTCCGCCATATTAATATTTTCATGAAATTTAATCTGGAAGTATCTTTAGTAAAAAGAACGTACCCGTGACATTTGAGCAAGTACGAAAAAATTAGGACAATTTTGAATATTCGCCTAATTAGTTTTAACCAGTAGCTACTTCAATAACTTTATAAATAACTATTTTCTATTAGTTAATTAAATAAATAATTATCCGTTGTCAAGAGAGTGACACCTACGAGCAGAAATTTGTATCTCATTATATTTCGTATCTGTATTGTTATATATTCTCTACAATAAGATAGAAACTTTATGGAGAAAAATTATTTGAATTAATATATTGTAAAGATTTGTTATTCTGCTTCGGGTAAACAAACTTTAAAAAAATAAATGAGGAAATCAAATATTTAAAACTCGAATCGTTAGCAATATTAATTACTGTACTTCTCTAAAAAAATTCTTAACAGTATTAATAATTAAATTATTAAATCTATAAGATACATAGAAAATTTTGCCTAGTAAATATGTAAGGCAATTTTTAATAATCAATTAACAGAGTTAAAGTAATTCAAATGTAAATTGTTTTTCGATAACAGCTGCATTTTCTTTTATTGTTTTGGCGTTTCGTGTTTACACGAACGGGACGTCATCGTCTTACCTTTCCAAGTGAAAACACGGCACAGGTGACGGCAGGATTGATGTGTCCTCCGCTAGTGTGATGGAAGCACATAATGAGTACGGTGACTGCCAACCCGACAGCCATTGGGACGTGGACGCTGGATCCACCGTGGGCATCGGCGACGGCCAGATGCGATCCCCCGGCCAACAGGACGAGGAGAAGCACGCCCAGGAACTCCGACAGCAGCTGCTTCAGAATCAGACGCTTATCCACGTCCTTGCATTGCACGATAGTATTTAAACACGCGTTTTCAATAGGCATGACTTTTCTTATTTCTTTTTTTCCTTAAAACCGAACGAGAAATTGAAACGAAAATGAAATAAATAAATAATTTTAAAAAAGAAGGCGGAAGAAGACTCGCGGAAGACACCTCCTCGTGTTTTCAGTTCCGCTCTTTTGGCGGGACTGGTCCTGTCACGTGACCAACTCAACCTCGGATGACCATCATAGTAAAGTCTATTAGAGATCAGATTTTTCCAGCTCAACAAACACCAAGAAAAATCGAAGAAAGAAGTTTCCGTTGAAGAGTTTGTAAATATTTTTCTATTTTATTTGCTTTCGTTTTTTCAGAGGTATTTTTTTATTTGCGAGTAAAATAAAATTAGAAACTTTTTTTTTTTTTAATAAATCATATTTTTAATGCTATCATGTTAACCGTGTGATTTTAGAATAAACTTTAAAGGAAATAACTTAATTCAACATAAAATCCCTTCTAATATAAAACCTTCTTACCGTTCCCCAGGGCCCGAGGCGCTAAGTTGTTGCGGGACTCCCAACCAGAATAAGAATTTTAAAAAAAATGCGTATACTGCATAAATACAGTTATTGTATTTATAAGGGATCCGGGTAAAGTATTATTCGCATTGTTATTTTTATAATCTATTCAAATATCTTAGTTCGAAGTTGATATTCATTATTTTTTTGAAGCAAAATCCTAAACTTTTTGTGAAATTTAACTTTCGCCTCCCCTCTTAGCCCAGACTGGTGCCTCAAGCGCTTCTGTATAAGTAGACTCAGCATACAGTGGCTTAGCAAGGCGGGGGGGGGGGGG
>JAFIDM010034458.1:47263-58590 GCA_023159025.1 Thereuonema tuberculata | reverse complement strand
TTTTTTTTTTTTTATTTTATTTTGGTTGTTAAATTGGAAATTCCTTTTTTTTTTTAATTTTATTTTGGTTGTTAAATTGGAGATTCCTTTTTTTTTTTTGGTAGTGGAATAATGGAACTCCCGCCCCGGGCCCCCAAAGGCGTTGCTACGCCACTGCCTGCATACACCATTTTCATATCATTTTCATTATCGTAATCTTTAAGTCAAGTTAAGATTTTAATTCCATTTTTGATATTTAAATTATGAGAAAAGTAAAAATCCTAATTTTGTTTGAATTTCTCATTTTATCTGCATTATATTTGGTAATAAAAATATTCAATACCGGTATTAGCTGTGTTTCAATTTTTTTTTTGTCCTTCACCCGAAGGAAAGATAAGCTTTTGAGTTTTGAGTACATATCAACGTGGTTGTTCGCCCTTCACCACCATCCTCCTCAACAACTTTTGAATTAATAACGGATCTTTCTGAAAGTTCAGTTCATCGATAGATCTTTTAAACAGTTTATGTTTTCATTTAAAGCGATTTCTTCAAATTTTAAAATTAAAGAAATGCTTTCGAAGTTCAATTTAGTTTAAGTTCAATAGAAACTTTTTCAAATTGGAAAGAAATTCGAAACAATAAAAATTGTTTGATTCCAGCCGATTAGTTTAATTATAGATTTAAAACAATGCGATCCATTTCATTGCTCAGAAATATTTGATAATAAAGATTAACTAAAAAAAAAAAAAAAAATCACAGGAAAATTTAAAAAGGCTAATTTCATTTTAAATATATTTTGAAAACATTAACATTTTTGAAGAAAAAGAATATCATTATATTTTTATTTTAAAACTCTAAGGAGAGTTCTTTTCATTAATCTTATGAAAAGTAGATGAGGGAAATAATAATAAAATATTTTCTTATATGTTTTCATGGGATGGTATAACGAAATAATAATTATAATACATATAAGATATTTACGTATTGAAAGTATAATGTAACTTATTAACATTAAAGTATCCCACTAAGACTTATGTGGCATTGGGGTCAGGGGAGGTAAGGCTCCCGGCGTTTCTCACCAACCGAATTAAGTTGAGGTCGGGTGGTCAGTCCGACGTCCGTCCCCCTGTAACTCCCCGGAAATAAACCCGGCATCCATTCTACAGAAGGTTGGGTGGATCCTAGAATCCATCTGGAGGAGAATTCAACGTGTTTTAAATTACTTACCATCTTGGTTATCGGACCCACTACCTTATAACTATTTCACTACACTTTGAAATCCTTTTATATAGATACAGAATAGGGGGAAGTCAGCTGAAACGAAATCCTACAGCTCATAAGGAATATAGTCATTCTTTTTATCTTATTCTATTAAAGTTATACTATGAATAGGCTTTACTAGACTTCGTAACTCATGGTTAAGATCTGCTTCATTGTGGAACTGGTTGCTTAATAGTTTTGTTAGTTGATAGTCGTAGCATCAGTGTGGTTTAAAGATAAAGATATAGCTAGCTGGTAGCTCACAGATGCCATATGGCATCTTTTCGTTTTCACTCGGAGAAGATACCAATGAGTATTAAGAAACCAACTGATAAAAAACACAGTGTACTTAGTTTAAAAACTGTTATCAGTTCTCCAAAATGATAACTAAAATAGAAATGTACTAATAACCATTTTTATAAAGCTCTCTAAAAAGAAATAAATCATTGCCCTGAAGCAAAGATCTTAAAAGTGGTAAAGTCTACTAAAAATTATGTTTTATTATGTTTGTTTGTTTTTTTTTTTACAAAAAATTATTTTACAAGCGAAAAGTCTACAGTTATTTTTAAATTATAATATCTGCTGAATAGAAATTTTTCCATTTTCATGAAAAAAAAAATAATCCCACAATGGAGATTATCAAAAGACGATTAATTTAGTTTTATCAGATCACGCGCAAATTATTGGATTATCTAATATTAAAAATATTAATCCCATTGTAGACATCCAAAGAAATCCGTTGTTAGTTTCTAATGCTTTTCTATGGGGATTTTTAGGGCTCTCTAGCACTAATTCTCAACAAAGCTTTCAAATATAAAAGTTCGATCGTCTTCAGTCCTTGAACATGCATACCAAGTTTCAAGAAGATCCAGCAGTTTAGAAGCTGTTAGGATGACACACACACACGCACGCGCAGACTACAGTTCAGTTCATGAAAGAAGAGCTTTTGATGATGTAATTTCCTTATAGATTGACGTATCCAGGACGTAACATCGCATCTATTGCTCAAATCCATAACTGAATCTTAGAAACATTACGAAACATTCTGTTTTTTTGTATTTTCTACAGTTACGAATACATAATAATAATTAAAATTGAAATAATTAAAAACGTTCCACACTATTCCCCTTGCTTGGCTATGTAAAGTTTGTCCTTTCTTGGTCACGCTTATGCGATCATAAAACGACGCCATCTTGGACTGACTGCTCGGAGTTCAAGTTGGTGACGTCATGACTGGTGACGTTTGGTCCAGACAAAATCGATCGCTACCTAATGACCATATATGGCAAACCCTTTTTTTTTTTTTTTTGAAAAATACTGTAAGTGATCTGATGGGCCTCACATTCCTAAAAGAAAAATAAGCTAAAATGATGTCTTAGATTTGCATCGAAGTAATACAAGAAAAATGGTGTGAGAGACGATCGCAGATAAATAAATATTCAGGAAGCAAACAATAGAAAAGATGAAGTCAAAAGATGAACTAATTCTAAACAGGATAGTGACGTCAGTATTGGCCAAGATGAAAATACAGTAAAACCCCGTTATTACACTCGTCAAGGGACCGTGACTTACAAGCGTAATAAGCGGGATAGCGCTATAAACGGGGAATGATTTATATGATGGGGAAACATTTAGACACCATTTTACAGGAAAGATACTTGATTCTGAAATAGATATAGTGCAAATGTGAGCTTATTTCCTATTAAAAAAATCTTTGATTGTGGTTTGCCGTGTGTGTATGCTACTGTTATAAATTACGACATTTTCAATGCGGTTCAAGAAACTATTAACATCAATTGATACTCCACTAGGAGCAATACAAATATATTTTCGGAGCAGTTTTAGTGCACTGCCCGCTATTTCACGCGCCTTTTCTTGAATGATTGGGTCATTTAATGGCACTGATGCATCACGGGACTGATGAATCCATTCAATTAGAATTTCCTCGGCATCTTCACATTTTCTACACTACTTTTTTACGTTTGCAACCATCCTTCGCTGAATTGATAATTCCATTCTTATTTTTTATTATTGTTCTCAGACTGGATCAGGGAATTCTTAGATTCTGCGAAAACCTTCTGATTTAGTGTAGAATTCTCGTCGTACTTACGAAGAATTTGCAATTTTTCACTTATAGAAAGGGATTTCCGCTTCAAAGAGTTCGAAGATTCCCTCCTACCAGGGAAAGAAAAGAATCGTTACAGTGTTACATTTCTTTTCGATACAAAAATTTCCGATATAAAAAAGCGCTACAAGCGGGATTTGAAGCGTTATAAGAGGGTAAAAGTATAGAGAGTTATATAGAAAATTCCAGGGACCGCATGAAAGGAGCGTAAAGAACGGGATAGTGCTATAAGCGGGAGCGTAATAACGGGGTTTTACTGTATTTTTTTTTTAATAATTGGGATTTTTTTTTTTTTTTTTTTTTTTTATGTAACACGACGCGACTGAATTTATCAGCTCAGATTACTAGTCCTAAGTCAGAGTGTCAGATTTCAATCGCTGTGAATTTACTGCCTAAAGGCCAATTTTTTTCTATCAAGTCGTGTGAGACTTAACTTTAAATGGCATGGAAGGAGAGAAGGCCATTTTTTTTTTTTTTTTTTGTAAATTGTCACTTTTTTTTCAAATTTTTCGCCTCAAGAAAATTAATTTATAAATTTCTATTTATATACATTTACTACAAATATCAAATATATTTCTATATTTGCTGTATTTCTATATTTAGCTCCAATTTATTTACACGCATAAGTGTCTGACAGAAAAAGAGACGTAAGTTATAGATCACTGAAATGAAGATGTTACGTTTCATTTTTTAATAAATTATGTTTTTTTTACTAAGGTTTTTTTACAATAATAAAAACAAGGCAATGATTTAATTTACGGTTTGGCATTTTTCTGATTTAGTCATTGTGACGTCATTTGTGAGTAGTCTATTTGTCTTTAGTGTTAGCAGTATTTATTGTTAATAAAGAATGCGTGACGTGATGTCGTTATGTGATGTAAGTTTAAAATGTTTATCTATGTTTTATAGGAAAATGAAAATATTTGTTTGTTGTTAATTGGGGCAAAAAAAAAAAAAGAGTTATAGATTTTGAATGGGAAGTCTAATTTGTAGAGTGGTGATTGGTTTAGAGACAGGTTAGGGACCGCTAACAATTGTTGTAATTGTTCAGTGTTTTTAATATTATTATTATTATTATTATTAATGTCAGTTATGTAGGGTTAGTATCCTCTGCAAGTACTATCAGGTAAATATTTCCGTCAGGTAAAATTTGTTAATCATTATTAAATCTTCTTTTCTTTTAGTAACTCTTTGATTACTATTATTATTATTTATTTTTTATTTATTTTTAAAACAATTTTGTTTTAGTTCTGATTCTAGTCAAAACAAAAATAAAAATAAAACAAGATCCTATAAACAGGCTTAACAGACATTTTTCAGTGAATTTGTCAGCACGTTAACCCTTCCTTTTGCTTAAATGTAGCCTTGTTTGTTGTTTTTCCTTTTTGTGTTTTTGTTATTTATTGCTATTCGCCTACTAGTTGTAGGGAATATTTCCAATACTGCCTCTCGGCTTTTTGGAAATTTTGTTTATTGCCTTTTCGTCTTTGGGAGGCCATAGTCAGGCTGACTGTTGACCTCACCATAGGGAACGCCTTTCTGATTCATTTCATCGAGGGTGGCGGGTTAGGGCTGATGATCTCGTTGAAGAGTGAAACAGCTGTTCCCTAATCCACCCCGTAAAAATGTTTATTCTTGTGCTGGGCTTAACAGACATTTTTCATTTCATTTTCATGTTTATATTTGTTGACAGATTTTAGGTATACCTTAAAATTTGGGTATTCTTAGGCAGTATCTAATATTACAAATGTAGAATATTTTGAATTAGAATCCAAGTATGTCACACGAAGGTGGACGTAGGTAAGGCAGCTGTCTTTGAGTCCAAGAGTTAAGATGCCTGCGTGCTTCGAACTCATAACATTTACCAACTTCAAATATGATTTTAAGATAAGCAACAGGTAACAGCTTTTATTCAATACATTTAGAGAAAGTAAATGTTTCTTTTTCATCGTAATCTTGAGAGAAATAATTCCATTGATAGACGTGCTATGTATTACTATAAGGAATTATTCCTTCGTTTTTTAATTAGTCTTATTAAATGTTTGCTACGGATTATATTACAAGTAAGAGTCGTTACCAGATGTTTGAATTAGATCTCGAGTAGGGTGACCGGATTATGAAAATAAAAATACGGGACACTTTAATATAGCGGACAAAATCAGCCAACACTTTATTGTTGTATTACTTACTTGGAAGGGATTAAACGCTACTCTTACTGAGAAGCAGATGAATTACAAGGCTCCGAGGCGTGTGGCTTATACCCTGGTTTCATGGTAGAAGAAGTCGACGTATACAACTAGTTCCGCGCTGTGACATATTTTTGTGAACGAGTTGTCGTATCTTGAGCGATTTCACCGTAGAGAGAAGATCCAGTTATTTTTTTCAATGCATCCTGGGATTGTGCTAACAGCGAAGTTCTGCAAAAACATATATTGTTTCAATAAATCAGTTTTCCAGAGAAGACAGAAGTTCTGATATTCACTGCCTTTATATATATATATATATATATATATTAATTAAATAGGTTCAATTTAGATATTCTAATATTGATACAAATTTGTATCTGAATTTTTTTTTCGGAAGATTGCTGATCTTGTTTTTAATTTCGTCGCGTTTTTTTTCCCATTTCATGAAATTAATTTTGTAAATGTCCCAATTCGTTTTATTCGTCTTCAAATCTTTTGTATTGTCTCTCCAAATTTCGATTAAAATCAATGTTTCTGCATTTTTCTTTCGCCGAGGCGGAGTGGACGGATGGATGCCATGTTGAAATCTCGAAGCTGGTGTCCAAATCGAATTGTCAGAACTAGGGTCACAACATCGAGTTGTGAATGACCTTGGGTAGAGATTTCCTGAAAACCCCGGGTGATCACAAGGAGACAAAAATGCGAGATAATTGGCGAACCTACAGTAGTTAATGTAGTTGTAGTTAATACTAGTTCCGTGGTATTACTTCTGTCTGCTGCTCCAGTCTGGTATTTGGCTGAGGATTGAATAGATCTTGAAGGAGTTGTAAAAGTCAGTACAGGAAACATCGTGAAACTGCATCTTCACAATAATCGTAGCCTTTACAATTACAAACTTAAATCTACTTTTTTCATTACTTCATTTTTGTTTTGTTTTCATTATTCTCAAATGTTTGCTTGCAAATATATAATAATTTCCGAGCTCAATTTTAATGGCCATTCTTATAAAGATTACAAGGTTAAAGTAATAATTCTCTATCATTTTTCATATAATTTCATAAACTTGTTTAAAATTTGATATGCAATTATATAATATATAATGGTATAAAGAAAGTGTTTCTTTAGGTTGAATTGCACTAATATATTAACGTGTGCCATAATCTATTAAAGGTTTAAAATTGTTCATAAACACATTTAAAATTAAAGATATTTACAATAAAAACATTGATACTTATAAAAATCCCGGGAACCGGTTTTCAGACCCCTCTGCGTGGTCTTTCGTCAGCCTAACGATCTATGTTCACGTCTTCCTTAAATGTATTGGAGCCTAGTAAACAACCAATTCTAATCGTTATTCAAATGATATTACGTAATAATTTAATATGATTTGGTTTCTTGACGTCATTTTTAAGGAGCGTTACCGTACTGATCATTTTAATTGCTTAATTTTATTTTTAATTACAAATTTCTTTTCTTCCTAACTACACCATAGCTTTGTACAGGCAATATTTCGAACTCCTTTTTACCGGACGTTCTTCCACAAGCCTTTTAATGGGAAAAGAAAACTTTCTTCTTCCCAATTCAAACAGAAAATAAATTAACATTCAAGAATTCTAACACAACAATAAAAAACGTGCAATGCTCCAAGATGCATCCAAATTGTTCAAATTTCGTACATCCAAATTGTTCAAAATATTAAAAAAAATTTAAAAACTTTCATATCTTTGAAGAAATCAAAACCAATTGTCCTCTTTAAATAAAATTGTCTTCTTCCTGATTAATCGTTGAAGAAATCAAAACCAATGTTCTTAGTTTTTGAAATTTGAAGAAAAACTGTCCATATCTTCTTTAACAAAATTTCCCAAATCTTCTTTAATTAATTTAATTTTGAAGGAACCATTTTGAAGAAATCATTTAATAAAATGCTTTAATGTTAAACTTCACTCACCTAAGACACAGCATAATAATATCTTCACGACAACCACATAAATTACAAAGATTCACTTTATTTCCTAACTACACCATAGCTTTGTACAGGCAATATTTCGAACTCCTTTTTACCGGACGTTCTTCCTCAAGCCTTTTGATGGGAAAAGAAAACTTTCTTCTTCCCAATTCAAACATAAAATAAATTAACAAGAAAAATAAATAAATTAAAAAGAAATTTCTTTTCTTTTTATTTCCTAATCTTCCTTTGAATTTTTTCCAATATTTTCTTTCTATATTTATCAACTTTATGTCTGATGTTAGGATTGTTAATATATGTGGGGATGTTGACATTTGGAATTTATTGTTAAAAATCTCCATTTATTTTAAAAATTATGATACCTGCTAAATACAAACTGAACAACTTTCCATTTTCTGGAAAAAAATAAAATAATTAAAATCAAATTAATTTTAAACGTATCAAAACACGCAGAAAATTAATGGATTATTTCTCATAGCTTAAGACATCGATAAAAATCCTTTGTTTAGATTCAAACGCTTTTCTATACGGACATTTGTGTCCCTTCTTGTGCTAATTTCTAGACTTTTCAAATATAAAAAGTAGATCACTTCTAGTCCTCAAATATGTACACTTAAATTTCAAGAAACTTAGCCATTCCAAATTTATTAGGGAGGGTAGGGTACGACACAAGCAAAGACAGAATGACTGACTGATTTGATGAATCTTACTTTATTATGGAAGTATTAAGGTTAAAAACTTCAATCATTTAATACCATTTTGAGCTCCAAGAAGAGAGAACAAAAGAATCTTTGCTAGTTGACCTTTTTTTCACGCCAACTGTCTTGTTTTGGTGTAATTTTTTTTTTTCCCTTGATATATCAGGGAACAATGGATCTCGAACATTATAGATTTTTTTAATTAGTACTGTTTTCGATGGGAGGAACTCTACACAAGAGACGCGGGCGAAGTCTTTTGAGTCCTCGGTGGGACAGATGTTGGAAATGTCTTGATAACTGTAATTTGTCACAATACTGAAGATATCGACTGTACCTTAAAGAGTCAGAAATATTAGTAAGGAATATTTTTTTTAATGGAATGTTTATACCAAAAATGCTTAACAGTGTTTACAGTATTTACTAATTAAAATAAAGTAGACTTGCTTCATTATAAAGAAAATGAATTGGTGTGAAATGACACAGAAATGAAAAATAAATAAAAACAAATGCATCTACAGACCAAGTCGACTTTATTAAAACCTGTTCGTCTCGATTCAGTGAAGACGGCAGAGACAGCAAAAAAGTTCCAACAAGACGGGGAGGAAAAATAAAAGCACCTGTTATCAAATTTTTATTGGTTTTTTTTTTTTGTTTTTTTAATGAAGAGACTTGGAAAGGAAAACTGCCTCTTCCGGCAAATGTAAATGTAGCGTCTCCTTTCAAACAGGTAGACCGAGTGGCTGCGAATCACCTTCCCTTATTTTCCTTATCTTGGATTAATCTCTCAATGGCGTTGTTTGAAATGGTTGTTTACAACATCAGCAGCATTTTACGGCTGTTTCCTTTTTTCAAACCAATTACATAAATGACAGCCAATAAATTAAAAAAGCATCCTGTTGCTGTGTTGAATCTCTTTTGAAGAATTACAAATTGTAAATCGGGTTATAGTAAGGGTACTGACCCTGTGGACTATTTACTGTTTATACCACAGAATATAAAACTGAAAGAAGTGATTGAAATAGACCGGAAAGCACCAGAATGTTCCCTCTTGTATTTAGAAAATAAAAGTTAAAAGTGGTTATTATTAACTAAAAATATCTTTCAAAAAATAACGGAATTGCCAAGATCTCATATGAATTATAATGTCTATTAAATAACGTAGTTTTAACTGTCTCTTCATTATCATCATCTTCCTTATCATCATTAAATTGAAATTAACTTAAAAATTAATGTGAATAATAAATAAAATGATTACTGTGTCATAAAACATCATTTTGTAATTAAGGAAAACAAATTTTTTTCGATCTTTTAAGCAGGGCTGTGGTGACGGAAAATTATTTTATCGAGCAGACTCCGACTTGAGAACGATAGTAAATTGCCACTCCGATACAGACTCCGCCAAAAAAAAAAAAAAATAAACTTCCGATTTAACGACTTCGACTCATTGCAATGTTAACCTAATTTAAAACATTTTACTTACGACTCCAATTCCTGTAATTAAGTAAAATTTAATAAATGGTACTTCTCTTGACCCCGACTCACCAGTTATGCTCCTAGATGCAACTTTACAAACACTTTTCATTCAAATTTATTGTAATTTTTAGGAATTTTTTTTTTTTTAGATTTTCTTAATTTTAAATTGAATTGTTGAATTTTTTCCAAATTTTCAACAAAAATCCAAAGCACAAAGAATCGCATCCACTACAAAATCTCATAGATGAACATCAATGAATCAAAAATAAATTAATTAATTAAATAAATAAATAAAAAAGATCGGCGGATGATAAAGGCTAGCTGCCGAAAAGCCGCCTTGTCCTTTTTGAAAAATGGATACTCCTTGAGATTTCAGCAATTACCAGACCGATGTGCAACATATTTAGCTTGTTTTAGAAGCTGTCGAAGTTAATGTTTAAAAAGAAAAAAACAAAACAAAAAAACTTTAAACTTCAACTATTAAGAAAACAGAGCCATATTTCTTTTCATCTTAATTACCCTTAATCACTAATTAGGAATTGCTTGGGCTGAGTTCATTTGATTTTACAGTCAAAGATGTTTAGCTGAATAAAAGAGAATAAATTTATTTTATTTATTTATAGTCTTCTATTGAATTGCAAAACAGTGTGTCAAATGCTCATTTTTTAATTAACTTTTTGCTTACATAAATTTCAAAAATGTATAACAGCATTGTGATTGATTCGAAATATAACGAAAAATGAACACACAAAAAAATGTCAAATATAATTTGTTTGGTCTTTTCCAAGAGGATATTACAGAGGAAAAAAAGAAAGAAAAAAAAAAACCTTCAATAACCAAAGCTTCAATATGCACTCCTAGCAAGCTTTTACCACTATATAACATCAAAAAGCTTTATAACTTTTATAAGGTATTGCAGAATACAAGCTTTGTAAACTATATATTAAATTTCACTATTACATGCTAAATTTAAAATTTCATGAATTTAACATAGAGAAAACATTTCAATAAATGAATTTCGATTAATAATATTAATTTAATCGTATTTTAAATAAATAATTTAAAGCAAAGAACAACATTTTAGGCTAAATTCATGGAAAAGATTGGAAACAATACAGAGTTAACAAAACTAAAAAAAGACTCATATGACAGTAAAGTAAAGTGTGAATTTTCCTTAGTTTGTGACAGTCATCAGAGATTAACGTTAAAAAATTGAAATTGAAATAGTTTTATATCATCCTTTCTTTACTCGGTAACGAAGCGGCTTGCGTTGTGTGAGAATCCAGGATTGTCCCATCTGGATTTTTACGGTCTGAATTCTCAGACGGGAATATGTCTTTGTCGGATTGAAGGCCACGATTCCTTGGTGGTAGTGAAAGCATTTCTTCTTGAAGTGCCCACCAAAATAGACCAGCAGCTAAAAAACCGCCGATAAAAGGCCCCACCCAGTAAACCCAATGATCAGTCCAGTCTTTAGCAGCAACACTTAACCCAAAACTTATGGCAGGATTCATACTGGCACCTGTCCATTCGATGGCAAACAAGACATTGGCGATCACGACGAAGCCGACGGCAGCTGGCATATCTGTGACTGTAATATCGTTTCTGCTTTCGTCTACACCACAAATGATAGTTATCAC
>JAFIDM010034458.1:22109-47163 GCA_023159025.1 Thereuonema tuberculata | reverse complement strand
GTGATAACTATCATTTGTGGTGTAGACGAAAGCAGAAACGATATTACGGTCACGGATATGCCAGCTGCCGTCGGCTTCGTCGTGATCGCCAATGTCTTGTTTGCCATCGAATGGACAGGTGCCAGTATGAATCCTGCCATAAGTTTTGGGTTAAGTGTTGCTGCTAAAGACTGGACTGATCATTGGGTTTACTGGGTGGGGCCTTTTATCGGCGGTTTTTTAGCTGCTGGTCTATTTTGGTGGGCACTTCAAGAAGAAATGCTTTCACTACCACCAAGGAATCGTGGCCTTCAATCCGACAAAGACATATTCCCGTCTGAGAATCCAGACCGTAAAAATCCAGATGGGACAATCGTGGATTCTCACACAACGCAAGCCGCTTCGTTACCGAGTAAAGAAAGGATGATATAAAACTATTTCAATTTCAATTTTTTAACGTTAATCTCTGATGACTGTCACAAACTAAGGAAAATTCACACTTTACTTTACTGTCATATGAGTCTTTTTTTAGTTTTGTTAACTCTGTATTGTTTCCAATCTTTTCCATGAATTTAGCCTAAAATGTTGTTCTTTGCTTTAAATTATTTATTTAAAATACGATTAAATTAATATTATTAATCGAAATTCATTTATTGAAATGTTTTCTCTATGTTAAATTCATGAAATTTTAAATTTAGCATGTAATAGTGAAATTTAATATATAGTTTACAAAGCTTGTATTCTGCAATACCTTATAAAAGTTATAAAGCTTTTTGATGTTATATAGTGGTAAAAGCTTGCTAGGAGTGCATATTGAAGCTTTGGTTATTGAAGGTTTTTTTTTTTCTTTCTTTTTTTCCTCTGTAATATCCTCTTGGAAAAGACCAAACAAATTATATTTGACATTTTTTTGTGTGTTCATTTTTCGTTATATTTCGAATCAATCACAATGCTGTTATACATTTTTGAAATTTATGTAAGCAAAAAGTTAATTAAAAAATGAGCATTTGACACACTGTTTTGCAATTCAATAGAAGACTATAAATAAATAAAATAAATTTATTCTCTTTTATTCAGCTAAACATCTTTGACTGTAAAATCAAATGAACTCAGCCCAAGCAATTCCTAATTAGTGATTAAGGGTAATTAAGATGAAAAGAAATATGGCTCTGTTTTCTTAATAGTTGAAGTTTAAAGTTTTTTTGTTTTGTTTTTTTCTTTTTAAACATTAACTTCGACAGCTTCTAAAACAAGCTAAATATGTTGCACATCGGTCTGGTAATTGCTGAAATCTCAAGGAGTATCCATTTTTCAAAAAGGACAAGGCGGCTTTTCGGCAGCTAGCCTTTATCATCCGCCGATCTTTTTTATTTATTTATTTAATTAATTAATTTATTTTTGATTCATTGATGTTCATCTATGAGATTTTGTAGTGGATGCGATTCTTTGTGCTTTGGATTTTTGTTGAAAATTTGGAAAAAATTCAACAATTCAATTTAAAATTAAGAAAATCTAAAAAAAAAAAAATTCCTAAAAATTACAATAAATTTGAATGAAAAGTGTTTGTAAAGTTGCATCTAGGAGCATAACTGGTGAGTCGGGGTCAAGAGAAGTACCATTTATTAAATTTTACTTAATTACAGGAATTGGAGTCGTAAGTAAAATGTTTTAAATTAGGTTAACATTGCAATGAGTCGAAGTCGTTAAATCGGAAGTTTATTTTTTTTTTTTTTTGGCGGAGTCTGTATCGGAGTGGCAATTTACTATCGTTCTCAAGTCGGAGTCTGCTCGATAAAATAATTTTCCGTCACCACAGCCCTGCTTAAAAGATCGAAAAAAATTTGTTTTCCTTAATTACAAAATGATGTTTTATGACACAGTAATCATTTTATTTATTATTCACATTAATTTTTAAGTTAATTTCAATTTAATGATGATAAGGAAGATGATGATAATGAAGAGACAGTTAAAACTACGTTATTTAATAGACATTATAATTCATATGAGATCTTGGCAATTCCGTTATTTTTTGAAAGATATTTTTAGTTAATAATAACCACTTTTAACTTTTATTTTCTAAATACAAGAGGGAACATTCTGGTGCTTTCCGGTCTATTTCAATCACTTCTTTCAGTTTTATATTCTGTGGTATAAACAGTAAATAGTCCACAGGGTCAGTACCCTTACTATAACCCGATTTACAATTTGTAATTCTTCAAAAGAGATTCAACACAGCAACAGGATGCTTTTTTAATTTATTGGCTGTCATTTATGTAATTGGTTTGAAAAAAGGAAACAGCCGTAAAATGCTGCTGATGTTGTAAACAACCATTTCAAACAACGCCATTGAGAGATTAATCCAAGATAAGGAAAATAAGGGAAGGTGATTCGCAGCCACTCGGTCTACCTGTTTGAAAGGAGACGCTACATTTACATTTGCCGGAAGAGGCAGTTTTCCTTTCCAAGTCTCTTCATTAAAAAAACAAAAAAAAAAACCCAATAAAAATTTGATAACAGGTGCTTTTATTTTTCCTCCCCGTCTTGTTGGAACTTTTTTGCTGTCTCTGCCGTCTTCACTGAATCGAGACGAACAGGTTTTAATAAAGTCGACTTGGTCTGTAGATGCATTTGTTTTTATTTATTTTTCATTTCTGTGTCATTTCACACCAATTCATTTTCTTTATAATGAAGCAAGTCTACTTTATTTTAATTAGTAAATACTGTAAACACTGTTAAGCATTTTTGGTATAAACATTCCATTAAAAAAAATATTCCTTACTAATATTTCTGACTCTTTAAGGTACAGTCGATATCTTCAGTATTGTGACAAATTACAGTTATCAAGACATTTCCAACATCTGTCCCACCGAGGACTCAAAAGACTTCGCCCGCGTCTCTTGTGTAGAGTTCCTCCCATCGAAAACAGTACTAATTAAAAAAATCTATAATGTTCGAGATCCATTGTTCCCTGATATATCAAGGGAAAAAAAAAAATTACACCAAAACAAGACAGTTGGCGTGAAAAAAAGGTCAACTAGCAAAGATTCTTTTGTTCTCTCTTCTTGGAGCTCAAAATGGTATTAAATGATTGAAGTTTTTAACCTTAATACTTCCATAATAAAGTAAGATTCATCAAATCAGTCAGTCATTCTGTCTTTGCTTGTGTCGTACCCTACCCTCCCTAATAAATTTGGAATGGCTAAGTTTCTTGAAATTTAAGTGTACATATTTGAGGACTAGAAGTGATCTACTTTTTATATTTGAAAAGTCTAGAAATTAGCACAAGAAGGGACACAAATGTCCGTATAGAAAAGCGTTTGAATCTAAACAAAGGATTTTTATCGATGTCTTAAGCTATGAGAAATAATCCATTAATTTTCTGCGTGTTTTGATACGTTTAAAATTAATTTGATTTTAATTATTTTATTTTTTTCCAGAAAATGGAAAGTTGTTCAGTTTGTATTTAGCAGGTATCATAATTTTTAAAATAAATGGAGATTTTTAACAATAAATTCCAAATGTCAACATCCCCACATATATTAACAATCCTAACATCAGACATAAAGTTGATAAATATAGAAAGAAAATATTGGAAAAAATTCAAAGGAAGATTAGGAAATAAAAAGAAAAGAAATTTCTTTTTAATTTATTTATTTTTCTTGTTAATTTATTTTATGTTTGAATTGGGAAGAAGAAAGTTTTCTTTTCCCATCAAAAGGCTTGAGGAAGAACGTCCGGTAAAAAGGAGTTCGAAATATTGCCTGTACAAAGCTATGGTGTAGTTAGGAAATAAAGTGAATCTTTGTAATTTATGTGGTTGTCGTGAAGATATTATTATGCTGTGTCTTAGGTGAGTGAAGTTTAACATTAAAGCATTTTATTAAATGATTTCTTCAAAATGGTTCCTTCAAAATTAAATTAATTAAAGAAGATTTGGGAAATTTTGTTAAAGAAGATATGGACAGTTTTTCTTCAAATTTCAAAAACTAAGAACATTGGTTTTGATTTCTTCAACGATTAATCAGGAAGAAGACAATTTTATTTAAAGAGGACAATTGGTTTTGATTTCTTCAAAGATATGAAAGTTTTTAAAAAATTTTTAATATTTTGAACAATTTGGATGTACGAAATTTGAACAATTTGGATGCATCTTGGAGCATTGCACGTTTTTTATTGTTGTGTTAGAATTCTTGAATGTTAATTTATTTTCTGTTTGAATTGGGAAGAAGAAAGTTTTCTTTTCCCATTAAAAGGCTTGTGGAAGAACGTCCGGTAAAAAGGAGTTCGAAATATTGCCTGTACAAAGCTATGGTGTAGTTAGGAAGAAAAGAAATTTGTAATTAAAAATAAAATTAAGCAATTAAAATGATCAGTACGGTAACGCTCCTTAAAAATGACGTCAAGAAACCAAATCATATTAAATTATTACGTAATATCATTTGAATAACGATTAGAATTGGTTGTTTACTAGGCTCCAATACATTTAAGGAAGACGTGAACATAGATCGTTAGGCTGACGAAAGACCACGCAGAGGGGTCTGAAAACCGGTTCCCGGGATTTTTATAAGTATCAATGTTTTTATTGTAAATATCTTTAATTTTAAATGTGTTTATGAACAATTTTAAACCTTTAATAGATTATGGCACACGTTAATATATTAGTGCAATTCAACCTAAAGAAACACTTTCTTTATACCATTATATATTATATAATTGCATATCAAATTTTAAACAAGTTTATGAAATTATATGAAAAATGATAGAGAATTATTACTTTAACCTTGTAATCTTTATAAGAATGGCCATTAAAATTGAGCTCGGAAATTATTATATATTTGCAAGCAAACATTTGAGAATAATGAAAACAAAACAAAAATGAAGTAATGAAAAAAGTAGATTTAAGTTTGTAATTGTAAAGGCTACGATTATTGTGAAGATGCAGTTTCACGATGTTTCCTGTACTGACTTTTACAACTCCTTCAAGATCTATTCAATCCTCAGCCAAATACCAGACTGGAGCAGCAGACAGAAGTAATACCACGGAACTAGTATTAACTACAACTACATTAACTACTGTAGGTTCGCCAATTATCTCGCATTTTTGTCTCCTTGTGATCACCCGGGGTTTTCAGGAAATCTCTATCCTGGTCGATGTTGTGACCCTAGTTCTGACAATTCGATTTGGACACCAGCTTCGAGATTTCAACATGGCATCCATCCGTCCACTCCGCCTCGGCGAAAGAAAAATGCAGAAACATTGATTTTAATCGAAATTTGGAGAGACAATACAAAAGATTTGAAGACGAATAAAACGAATTGGGACATTTACAAAATTAATTTCATGAAATGGGAAAAAAAACGCGACGAAATTAAAAACAAGATCAGCAATCTTCCGAAAAAAAAATATATATATATATAAAGGCAGTGAATATCAGAACTTCTGTCTTCTCTGGAAAACTGATTTATTGAAACAATATATGTTTTTGCAGAACTTCGCTGTTAGCACAATCCCACGATGCATTGAAAAAAACAACTGGATCTTCTCTCTATGGTGAAATCGCTCAAGATACGACAACTCGTTCACAAAAATATGTCACAGCGCGGAACTAGTTGTATACGTCGACTTCTTCTACCATGAAACCAGGGTATAAGCCACACGCCTCGGAGCCTTGTAATTCATCTGCTTCTCAGTAAGAGTAGCGTTTAATCCCTTCCAAGTAAGTAATACAACAATAAAGTGTTGGCTGATTTTGTCCGCTATATTAAAGTGTCCCGTATTTTTATTTTCATAATCCGGTCATCCTGCTCGAGATCTAATTCAAACATCTAGTAACGACTCTTACTTGTAATATAATCCATAGCAAACATTTAAGACTAATTAAAAAACGAAAGAATAATTCCTTATAGTAATAGATAGCACGTCTATCAATGGAATTAGTTCTCTCAAGATTACGATGAAAAAGAAACATTTACTTTCTCTAAATGTATTGAATAAAATTGCTTAAAATCATATTTGAAGTTGGTAAATGTTATGAGTTCGAAGCACGCAGGCATCTTAACTCTTGGACTCAAACACAGCTGCCTTACCTACGTCCACCTTCGTGTGATATACTTGGATCCTAATTCAAAATATTCTATATTTGTAATATTAGATACTGCCTAAGAATACCCAAATTTTAAGGTATACCGGTACCTAAAATCTGTAAACAAATATAAACATGTTTATAGGATCTTGTTTTATTTATTTTTTTTTATTTTTTTTGACTAGAATCAGAACTAAAACAAAATTGTTTTAAAAAAAAAAACTAAATAATAATAATAGTAATCAAAGAGTTACTAAAAGAAAAGAAGATTTACTAATGATTAATAAATTTTACCTGATGGAAATATTTACCTGACAATACTTGAGAGGATACTAACCCTACATAACCGACATTAATAATAATAATAATAATATTAAAAACACTGAACAATTACAACAATTGTTAGCGGTCCCTAACCTGTCTCTAAACCAATCACCACTCTACAAATTAGACTTCCCCTTCAAAATCTATAACTCTTTTTCTTTTTTTAACCCAATTAACAACAAACAAATATTTTCATTTTCCTATAAAACATAGATAAACATTTTAAACTTTCATCACATAACGACATCACGTCACGCATTCTTTATTAACAATAAATACTACTAATACTAAAGACAAATAGACTACTCACAAATGACTTCACAAACAGAAAAATGCCAAACCATAAATTAAATCATTGCCTTCTTTTTATTATTGTAAAAAAAAAAACCTTAGTAAAAAAAACGTAATTTATTAAAAAATGAAACGTAACATCTTCATTTCAATGATCTATAACTTACGCCTCTTTTTTTTGTCAGACACTTACGCGTGTACATAAATTGGAGCTAAATATAGAAATACAGCAAATATAGAAAAATATATTTGATATTTGTAGTAAATGTATTTAAATAGAAATTTATAAATTAATTTTCTTCAGGCGAAAAATTTGAAAAAAAAAGTGACAATTTACAAAAAAAAAAAAAAAAAAATGGCCTTCTCTCCTTCCATCCATGCCATTTAAAGTTAAGTCTCACACTAATTGATAGAAAAAAATTGGCCTTTAGGCTGTAAATTCACAGCGATTGAAATCTGACACTCTGACTTAGGACTAGTAATCTGAGCTGATAAATTCAGTGGCGTCGTGTTACATAAAAAAAAAAAAAATCCCAATTATTTAAAAAAAAATATCTTCATCATCGCCAATACTGACGTCACTATCCTGTTTAGAATTAGTTCATCTTTTGACTTCATCTTTTCTATTGTTTGCTTCCTATATATTTATTTATCTGCGATCTACTCTCACATCATTTTTCTTGTATTACTTCGATGCAAATCTAAGACATCATTTTAGCTTATTTTTCTTTTAGGAATGTGAGGCCCATCAGATCACTTATAGTATTTTTCAAAAAAAAAAAAAAAAAAAAAGGTTTGCCATATATGGTCATTACGTAGCGATCGATTTTGTCTGGAACAAACGTCACCGGTCATGACGTCATCAACTTGAACTCCGAGCAGTCAGTCCAAGATGGCGTCGTTTTGTGATCGCATAAGCGTGACCAAAAAAGGACAAACTTTGCATAGCCAAGCAAGGGGAATAGTGTGGAACGTTATTAATTATTTCAATTTTAATTAATATTATGCATTCGTAACTGTAGAAAATACCAAAACCAGAATGTTTTCGTAATGTTTCTAAGATTCAGTTACGGATTTGAGCAATAGATGGCGCTGTTACGTCCTGGATACATCAATCTAAAAGGAAATTACGTCATCAAAAGCTCTTCTTTCATGAACTGAACTGTAGTCTGCGCGTGCATGTGTGTATGTGTGTCATCCTAACAGCTTCTAAACTGGTGGATCTTCTTGAAACTTGGTATGCATGTTCAAGGACTGCAGACGATCGAACTTTTATATTTGAAAGCTTTGTTGAGAATTAGTGCTAGAGAGCCCTAAAAATCCCCATAGAAAAGCATTAGAAACTAACAACGGATTTCTATGGATGTCTACAATGGGGATTAATATTTTTAATGTTAGCTAATCCAATAATTTGCGCGTGATCTGATAAAACTAAATTAATCGTCTTTTGATAATCTCCATTGTGGGATTATTTTTTTATTTTTTTTCATGAAAATGGAAAAATTTCTATTCAGCAGGTATTATAATTTAAAAATAACCGTAGACTTTTCGCTTGTAAAATAATTTTTTATAAAAAAAAACCATAATAAAAGTAATTAAGAATTTTTTTTTAGTAGACGTTACCACTTTTAAGATCTTTGCTTCAGGGCAATGATTTATTTCTTTTTAGAGAGCTTTATAAAAATGGTTATTAGTAGATTTCTATTTTAGTTATCATTGTGGAGAACTGATAACAGTTTTTAAACTAAGTACACTGTGTTTTTTATCAGTTGGTTTCTTAATACTCATTGGTATCCTCTCCGAGTGAAAACGAAAAGATGCCATATGGCATCTGTGAGCTACCAGCTGGCTGTATCTTTATCTTTAAACCACACTGATGTACGACTATCATCTAACAAAACTATTAAGCAACCAGTTTCACAATGAAGCAGATCTTAACCATGAGTTACGAAGTCTAGTAAAGCCTATTCATAGTATAACTTTAATAGAATAAGATAAAAAGAATGACTATATTCCTTTTGAGCTGTAAGGATTTCGTTTCAGCTGATTTCCCCCTATTCTGTATCTATATAAAAGGATTTCAAAGTGAAGTGAAATAGTTATAAGGTAGTGGGCCCGATAACCAAGATGGTAAGTAATTTAAAACACGTTGAATTCTCCTCCAGATGGATTCTAGGGTCCACCCAACCTTCTGTAGAATGGGTGCCGGGTTTATTTCCGGAGAGTTACAGGAGGACGGACGTCGGACTGACCACCCGACCTCAACTTAATCAGGTTAGTGAGAAACGCCGAGAGTCTTACCCCAACCCCAAGGCCACATAAGTCTTAGTGGTATACTTTAGCCTAATAATAACAATAGTTAAAAGATATTTTCGTATTGAAAATATAATGTATGAGCTACAGTTGATAAGATTATAATTATTATTTCGTTACATCATCCCATTTTATTTATTATTTTATTTTATTATTAATTATAAAACTAATTTATTATTAGTTAAAACATATAATATTTTATTATTAGTCCCTAATCTATTTTTCATAAGATTAATAAAAGAACTCTCCTTATATTCTTTTTCTTCAAAAATGTTAATGTTCTGTATATTTAAAATGAAATTAGCCTTTTTAAAATTCCCTGCGTTTTTTTTAGTTAATCTTTCTTATCAAATATTTCTCAGCAATGAAATGGGTCGCATTGTTTTAAATCTATAATTAAGCTAATTATATAATTAAACTAATCGGCTGGAATCAAACAATTTTTTATTTTTTCGAATTTCTTTCCAATTTGAAAGTGTCTTTTGGAACTTAAAATCTTAATTTAAATTGAACTTCGAAAGCATTTCTTTAATTTCAAAATTTGAAGAAATCGCTTTAAATGAAAGCGTAAAATGTTCAAAAGATCTATCGATGAACTGAACTTTCAGAAAGATCCGTTTAGTAATTCAAAAGTTGTTGAGGGGCGGACAACTACGTAGATATGTACTCAAAACTCAAAAGCTTATCTTTCGGTTTAAGGACAAAAAAATAAAAAATAAAAAAAAAATTGAAACACTGCTAATTCCGGTATTGAATATATTTTAATAAAAATATAATGGAGATAAAATATAGATAAAATGGGTACTTATCTCACAATTTAAATATCAAAAATGGAATTAAAATCTTGACTTAAGAATGATTACGATAATGAAAATGATATGAAATGGTGTTTGTAGGGTCTACTTATATGCAGGCGCTTGAAGCGCCAGTCTGGGCTCCACGGGGGTGGGGTGGGAGCGGAAAGTAAATTTCACAAAGAAAGTTTTTAAGAACTTTAGAATTTAACTTCAAAAAAATTACAATAATGAATATGAACTTCGAACTAAGATAATTGAATAGATTATAAAAATAACAATAAAAACAATACTTATACCCGGGCCCCAGTAACTGTATTTATACAGTATTCGCATTTTATTAAAATTCTTACTCTGGTTGGGACTCCCGCAACTTATTAGCGCCTCGGGCCCTGGAAAAAGTACGGTTTTAAATTAGAAGGGATTTTATGTTAGAATTAAGTTATTTCCTTTAACGTTTATTCTAAAAACACACGGTTAACATGATAGCATTAAAAATATGATTTATTAAAAAAACAAATAAAAAAAAAAAAAAGTTTTTTATTTGTGTACGATTTCGCAAATAAAAAATACTTCTGAAAAAAACGAAAGCAAATAAAATAGAGAATTATTTACAAACTCTTCAACGGAAACTTCTTTCTTCGATTTTTCTCAGTGTTTGTTGAGCTGGAAAAATCTGATCTCTAATAGACTTTACTATGATGGTCATCCGAGGTTGAGTTGGTCACGTGACAGGACCAGTCCCGCCAAAAGAGCGGAACTGAAAACACGAGGAGGTGTCTTCCGCGAGTCTTCTTCCGCCTTCTTTTTTTAAATTATTTATTTATTTCATTTTCGTTTCAATTTCTCGTTCGGTTTTAAGGAAAAAAAGAAATAAGAAAAGTCATGCCTATTGAAAACGCGTGTTTAAATACTATCGTGCAATGCAAGGACGTGGATAAGCGTCTGATTCTGAAGCAGCTGCTGTCGGAGTTCCTGGGCGTGCTTCTCCTCGTCCTGTTGGCCGGGGGATCGCATCTGGCCGTCGCCGATGCCCACGGTGGATCCAGCGTCCACGTCCCAATGGCTGTCGGGTTGGCAGTCACCGTACTCATTATGTGCTTCCATCACACTAGCGGAGGACACATCAATCCTGCCGTCACCTGTGCCGTGTTTTCACTTGGAAAGGTAAGATGACGACGTCCCGTTCGTGTAAACACGAAACACCAAAACAATAAAAGAAAATGCAGCTGTTATCGAAAAACAATTTACATTTGAATTACCTTAACTCTGTTAATTGATTATTAAAAATTGCCTTACATATTTACTTCGCAAAATTTTCTATGTATCTTATAGATTTAAATAATTTAATTATTAATACTGTTAAGAATTTTTTTAGAGAAGTACAGTAATTAATATTGCTAACGATTCGAGTTTTAAATATTTGATTTCCTCATTTATTTTTTTAATGTTTGTTTACCCGAAGCAGAATAACAAATCTTTACAATATTTTAATTCAAATATTTTTTTCCATAACGTTTTTATCTTATTGTAGAGAATATAGAACAATACAGATATGAAATATAATGAGATACAAATTTCTGCTCTTAGGTTTCACTCTCTTGACAACGGGTAATTATTTATTTAATTAACTAATAGAAATTAGTTATTTACAAAGTTATTGAAGTAGCTGCTGGTTTTAACTAATTATGCGAATATTCAAAATTGTCCTAATTTTTTTCCTAACCAAAACGTTTATTCAGATGTCGACTTCACTTGAGTTTCAGTTACTTGTTCAAATGTCACATGTACGTTCTTTTTACTAAAGATACTTCCAGATTAAATTGCATGAAAATATTAATATGGCGGACTAGATAGACTAAATGCTAATAGGTTCTTACTGTTTGAATGCACGCTATAAATGTTTTGGTTTTAATTAAAAGAAAAAATAAATACCTTTACTAATTATCGATTTGATTCGCATCTACTCTTGTACCTTGTTTATTTATTTATTGATAAGGTAATCATTACAATTCAGTAGTTCTCAAATGTGGATCGCGATCTCAAGTAGGTCAGCATTTATCTTCTATCTTTCAATATTGCAGAATTTTACAAAGATGCTTTTTTTATTTTCGTTTACATCTTTCAATCATTTTCGCAATCCTGTAGGAAACGAATCAAATGTGGAGCAAGCCTTATTCGGATGTCAAACAAAGCAAAAAAATATATCAGATATTTATCAGATATTTATTTCTTAGAATGAGAGTAGGTCTCTAAGGCTATTGGGATAGGAAACAACTATTTACCATCAAGTTACCATTTCGTTACGGGTTTCTGCGTTACGAAGTAATTTCAATGCAATGTACAGAGAACTAAGTATTTTTGAGATTTGTCCTTCAGTAACATAACTGAGTCGGAAAGGCCTTGAAAAACACCGTTTAATAGGATCGTTAATATTTCATCCAGTCTTATTTCCACTTGTTTAAATATTTAATCTTCAATAGAATGGAAATGCCGTAAACTCTGGCTCGATAAAACTCAGATACTAATGTTGAGTATTTAGGAGAACGAAAAGAATATCATTCACCCAACGGTTCAGTAAGGCTGGAAACGACAGAATTGAGAAGACTGAAATAAGATTTAAAGCTTCCTTCTAATTTTCTTAAACCTTTTTTAGCCAGTATTCTGTTTATTTGCTGTATTCCCTAAATTCAACATTCCACGAATTCAGCATTCTCGAACTTAGAGTTTTGGGCTGATATACTGATTATGTAACAAACTTTGTAATAGTATGGTAAATGAGAAATTCTTATTTTTCTCAATGAAGTAAAAATTTATATTTAGAACATAACCTAGTTTCGTGGATGTATTGTGTTCAGATAGTGCAAAGCAGTGACTCCCAACTTGTTTTTACAATCCTTTTTTAATGTACAGTATCTGTATCTAACACTAAAATGTATCTAGAATGTTATTCAAAATTCAGTCTTTAAAAATTAAAAAATATATATATAAATAAGCGTTAAAATTGAGAATTTCGTAGTCAAAAAGTTATCTGATGAAGACACGGTACTGCTTTGCTAAGCTCATGTTTCGTAGTCATTTAGTAGCATAAAATTTAAAAACTCAGATGTGCTTATGTTTTTCGTAGTTATACGAAGATCTGATACGATTCGTTCTACGATTAAAGATTAATCCTCAGAAGACCTTCTGCTAATTTGCGATCTTAAAAAACTGACTGGAGGATGTTTTTAAAACATGACAATTCGTCCGTTACAACATAAGAATATTATTAAGCTGTCAGAGATGACAAAACGTAAAAAGCCAATCTAATCATTGAGACCAGTCTAGACATTGACATTGAGAACAGTCTAGTTTACATATTAGTAATAATTTGTATTCCAAAATTCCATCAAAAACAGGAGGATGAATGTTAACCATGGTTACCGTAGGAAATATTTCTTTAGAAAAACTGGCGACAACAAAAACCTTTATTTTGATGATTTTCATAGACTTTAAAAGGTTGTTTTCAATGAAATTTACATAACCATTATAGCAACACCTCAAGTAACGCGATGTTTTTGAATTTGTAAAGGGTTTTTACCAAAAAGAATAAGGTTACCTGAAGATGAAGTAGTTCTAGTGCTCTGTGAAATATTTTATAGATTTAAAAGCATAAAGAAATGACACAGAAATGAAAAATATCTGAGCTTTCATTGGTGAGGGTTTGGCTAACGAGTTCACAAATAGGAAGAAACGGCCGTCCCAAACTCCTGTGCACTGCTGGAACATGAATTTTCTCACTAATTTTTCATTGGTGAGTTTTTCATTGTGTATTTTTTTCCTTTGACGCACCATTGCGCTTCCGATGTATTATTATTTACATTTACAATTTTTTTAAGGTATTTAGTTGTTGACTTAATTCATTTGTCTTCTCATTATTTGAAAACTTACCGAAAATTAACTGAAATCTTCCATAAGAGATTTAAAAAAAAAATAAAGAATGAACATTATAGTTGATTGTAGAACACACTCGTAAACACATTCACATCTGGCACCTCACTGCAGGAAATAGACTTCCTTTCTTTTGAAATGAAAAACTGAGTGACATTTTATAATAGATCATTCCTATTCATATTTAATGAAGTCTTCAGCGAACTTAATGGCATTTTCAATAGCCTAATCATTATATTTACTGAATCTGCTTTCAAAGCTGGATTTTGCAATTAAAATTAATTTTATTTAATTCGCAAAATTACTAAAAGGCCGTCGCCTTTATCTGGAGATGTCAATATAGATTGGCTCTTATTATTTTTTTTTTTCACGAAACATAGATTTTTTGTTAATTGCAAATGTTAATTACAATTAGATAATTGCCACATGTTTATTCGTGTTTTTTTTTTTTTTTTAGGGGATGGCAGATTATTTTCGTGCTGCATTAGCAGATTTAGCTTTTCTACAGAATATATTACAGTAAAGCTAGATGATAATTCTATTTTCATGTAATTGGGCAACGTGTACGATTTATTCAGATTAGACTTGTACGGAAGATTTCAATAAAGTCTGTAGCACGAGGATGGAATCACTAAATATTGTTTTAGAAATATTAATAGAAATTATTAATCAAATCTGCTTAAATATTTCACAGTATTTAATAAACTACGAATAAATACAAAAACATGACCAGGCTTCAACTTCAAGTGAGAAGATTTTTTCGAGTGACTACAGAATACAAAGAATGAGAATATGTATAATAAAGGACCAAAGGAAACGGTCGACTCCGTGCGAAGTCTACTGGTTCAGTTGCTTGGCTGGATCATTTGCATCTGCTTGCGTATGAATGCATGGGTGATCAACTAAATGTTAGTTATCAGCATCGTTATTTTGGTCTTCACTTCCCACCAATCCCTAGAAACTAGCCCCAGATGCTCAGTGCCCATTACTTGATGATTTATACCTAGTAGATCTACTTCATAAAATAATTATCATTGTGGTATAAAGATTTCCTTAGCAACATCTTATATACAACAAATGAAATGCCTAGATGTTATGCACTTTACAAGTTGGCATATATGATTTGGATTTGGACAGATTAATAATATTGTTGTCGTGTTCTTTGGCCGGTAAATAACTGGTGTGGACACGGGTTAAACGGTTAAAACATCTAACTCACTTTATTTACAAAAAGAGGGGTATGAATACAAGTGCGGTGGATTCTCAGATGCCCATCTTATCCAGGTCCGTCCTTGCTGAAGCACCAATCAGAGAAGAACTTAATTTCAGGAACGGTCTTAATCCTACGATGTTAAATTAATCCTTTAATCCCTTGACCTCGAACCTGGCATCAATATCGATATTCTGAGGCAGCTATCTTTCAATTTTCAACAATAAGAGAAAAACAAGCTATAAATAGTCTTATCCACAAGTCAAACGCTAATATTTAATTACTTTTTAACGTTTTATAAAACATCTATTAATATCTAATATTTAACCAGCGATCTACAGATTATGTAAAGAAGTTAAAGCTGATTAATTTTAGTAACTTTTCTTTTCAAGTAACCTAACAGAGAAGAAAATTGACCATTGGAAAGTTACCTGAATTTATTCCTTCCCTTGACCTTTTTCCATTCGAGGATGAAAGTCAAGGTTAGTGTTAGAGCATAGATCATGATTCTTTTCTTCTTCTTTTCTTTGTTATTGTAAGTTAGGTTCTGTTAAACGGTTCATATCTCTTTCTGTAGAAGAGTACATTTCGAAGTTTTCGTGAGAACCATATCTAGAAAAGAAAAACAAAGCAAAAAAAGTAATAAATCATTAAAATAAAAACTAACAACTTGAAATCACTGATTTATGTAACAGTTATTTATAATTTATCTAGACAAATTCTTAAGATACTAATCACATTACATAGGAAGTTGGTAATGCTTTACCTTTAGAAAGATAAATAGAAAGATTATTTAGCAGATAATTAACTTCCTTCTCTTTTGCTAATTACTCAGTAACGTTTCTCTTAATTTTTGAAGTATTAGTCAGAAATAATGTTTAGTCGAAAAGCTGCAGGGAAATTATAATTCTAACATTTTTTTCATCAGAATTTCTACACATTCCGTAGTTCTTCTCCTCCCCCTTTCACTTTACCTTCACCTCTGTTTTTATTTCTGTAGTCTGAAGATTTGCGGCTCCAGACGTAGCGTCACTTTGGGCCCTCCCACTGCTCTTGCTAAGAGGCTGTTCGAATATCTCCATTAATTTGTGCGAAATTGATCCTGCGTTAAAATTGATTTAAGATAAAATTGAGGACAAACACGCAATTATTTAGTTGATAAGGGAATCTGTCAAAGATTCCGAAAGCTCCATTTTTGTAGAGTATTTTAATATATTTTTTTAAATTTTAATTTTGTTTTTGTCCTCAATTTTAACTTCTATCTCCATTAGTAACATTAAAACATCTTACTTTTATTAAGCCTTATCTTACTTTTCATTTAAGATCTTTTTTTTTTCTTCCTTAAATTGAATTGTGAATATTATTTCCTAATATTAAAGTAATTGCAATTGAAAAATTGTTCTTTTATTTAACAAAACAAATAAAAAGTTAAATTGTTTCTAGTAATGTCCTAATAATGTACTGAATCCACCAAAAAAATGTATACACGCTTTAATAGATGTTATATTGTAGTGTATATACGTTTTTTTGTCTGACTCTGTATATAACAAATAATGATAATTACCGTAATTTGCGTCAAACAAGCTTTGAAAGACATCGATATAAAACTTGCAATTGAACTCTTAGAAAAAAGCAAATCCATCGGATACATACGAAAGTTCAAGCAAGGAGCAGTAAGTCAAAAATTACAATCTATTTAAGCAAATAACTCGGTGTTTGTTGTTCTTCAATTGATGAACTCTTAATAACACCCGTATCTCTGTTATCGAGTGTCAACGAAGTGCGGTTTCTTTCTGTTTTATTTTTTTATCGTGATTTGTCAATAGTTCCAGCACCGTTGAACTTCATTGTAAAAATACGATTTAGCCAAGATGGATAATCGAGGATCCATTGTCAATTTGTTTTTGGAATTCTCAGACATTAGGAAGGGAACTATTTTGAAGCAACTTCTAGCCGAATTACTGGGTGTTTTTCTACTCGTCTTTGTAGCCGTTGGCTCCCATTTGGGCACTGTAGATCCTATTCGTGATACCGTGGCGTCGAGTGTTCATGTTCCCATCGCTGTGGGACTTACAATCGCTACGCTGATTCTATGCACTCATCATGTCAGTGGAGGACATCTTAACCCTGCGGTCACCTGTGGGGTGCTCGCTTTGGGAAAGGTAAGGAAGTTAAAAAATAGAAAGCGAAGTGGAGATGACAACATTTTCAATATATCATTTATTAGCATAAAACGTTTTTAGTCAGAATTTTTTTAAGTTTTTTGATTTGTTGTTTAAAATCACATTTTCTAAATTTTCATTTCTGCTGTTGTTTACTCTCGAGTACTCAACTGAAATTGAAAAAGTATGAGGAAAATTATATTCTATGAGATAATTATATTTCCGAATTCATATGTCTATAATTCTATAAATAGGCATAGGCATAAGTAGGCATAATCCTAAAACTTATTTGCAAATTTTGAGATCTTTCGAGAGGAAGCAAATATGCATTGTGACCTTAGAACTGTTTGTAAGTTGTCGGAATAGCCTTGCTTTAGATTTGTTACGAACGGACTAAATATGGGCGGACCAGTAAATAATGAGAGGGAGAGGAGTTTCTCATTCAAGGCCTTTACTTTCACGATAAATCAAGGCAGGGACGTCCACCATTTTTTAATGCATGGATTCATTCCTTGCAGACACTAGCCTCATCCCAGGTATAATTAGACTATATTTTAGACCTTCCTTCTTTTCACAAGAGTATCAATTTAGAAATGAAGAAGCGTATGAATCAATCACCATCGTAAATATCATGAAATTTTACTGAACGATTAGTCCTGGCTGATGATAGACACAAAGCAAGACACAGCAATTTGGGAAAAAAATAAAACCTTTACGTAATAAAATCAATTATCAATCGAAAAGAAAAAGCAAGTGCTGATTCCGAACAGAACAAAATGGGGGTTGTGTTCTCGCTTACGTGTCAATCTCGTAAAGGCTTGTATTTTGGACAAGCACATGTTAAAAAATGTTAAAAGAACGTATTAAAGAACACCTCAATGATTACCGTCTTACTAATCCTGATGATTCATTGTGTCATTTTCTTTCCGAAAATCCTAATGTAAATTGTATAGTTCATGTTCTAGTCCAAGAAAAGGATGATAGAAATACTAAGGTTTCTGCTTATGAAGTGCATTTTATTTAGCAAATTAGGATTTTTAGTTAGTAAATTTAATTTACCAAACAAATTAATTAACTAAAATCTATTATTAGGATTATTTTTCATTATTTGGATTATTGTTCACTGATTATCTGTACATAACTTTACAAAGAATTTCTTAGAACTATATAAAGTATGTTACTGTCCTTCATTTTTAGACAGTCTTTGTAAAGCAGTATCATTCTAATACTATTCTCTTTGTAATATTAACTTCACTGATGAAGTGGAAGGCATTATTTCCATGAAACATCTATTAAATGTATATAATTTGAAGTAGGAAGTATGTTTATCATAAAACCTTCTTTTATTACTCATTAGCGTATACTAAACTCGTGTGATAAAATTTATTTATGTCCGTAATTGGGATTTTGTCCTTGTACTTGAAAAAGACCTGCGGATCGCATTTCTGCAAATGATAAGGGGAAAGATAACGGATGTAAATTATCATATGCCCATTTTAAAATATTAAATACATCAGATAATATATGTTCTATTGATTTAAAAATTAACATTTTTGAGATATTTGCAAAATCATCGACTGCTAAAAAGCAAAATGCATTTCCTTGATGAACTTCTCTGTATTGAATTAGAATTAGCGTAGATTAATTGGATTTGAACGTTAAGGGATCAGATTGGAGGACCTAATCAGTGATTGATGACGATGAAGATAACGCTGCAAAAATTCTGAATTACTTGGGTCCATAAAACGCTGAACCCTAGGTGCGGTCTTAAGTGAACATCAAACCAAGGTCGATTTGGGAGGTAGATCTTCAACATCTATTTCTTGTTTTAGAAATCACCCAAAAGAAAGAAAGAAATTGACAGAAATTAGTGAATAAATTTCTTTTTCTTTGTAATGTAAGAATTAAATAATAATAATAATGTAATGCTCAGGCTAGAGGGAATAAAAATAAATAATGACTTATGTTCTCTCTACTTGTTTTCCCTCTAAAATTACCTTCATTGGCTTAACTTTTCATTGCCATTTTTAGCCTTTTTCCTAAGGAAAGTTAGGCTCTTGAGGTCAGTACATAGGTAGAATCCCCTCCTATGAATCTTCTTGAAACTTCCGATGCAGGTTTTCGGCTCAAAAAATTTAGCTTTTGTATATGAAAACGTTTCTTCATTTGGGGCATTTTGCTCGTAAAAAAAAAATCCCCCCTCCCAAAAAAAAAAGCATTGGAAATGAAATAATCTTTGACTGCAAACAGTAAAGTCAAACAGTGTATCATGAACGCATTTTAAATGTTGCTCATAAACACAAGTAACATCTACGGATTTAATTAATTTTGGCAAATGGAAAATTGTACATTTACACGTGAACGTTGATTTCTTTCTAAAAAAACACTAGAAGGCGGTTGATTGCGAGCTGAAGGAGCCTGGTTCCAGCAGAGATTGGGGATTTTCCCACACTGGTTTCTCCTCCAAACGGGTGTAGGATTCAGTGCTCTGAAGAATGGGTATCGCGATGATCACCCCCCAACCTCAGCTTTAGTCCCATTCAGTCAGTCAGCCAGGAGCCTCATCTCCAAGGGTTACATATACCTGTAATGGGATACTTTAACTAAGAAATACAGGAAAATAAGGAATTACTTTGAAACTGTTAGAAACTTCTTCTATTTATAGATAGAGTAGGGTCATTAGGAAAGTTTTACGTGTACTGAAGTAATTTTAAGACATATGTGGAGCGTACACCTGTATAAGATAAAGAAAATTTTTAATTACAAAAATTAAATAATACAACAGTTTCGCCAAACGAGAGCTGGCTTTCTCAAGTCAAGACTTGAGAAAGCCAGCTCTTGTTTGGCGAAACTTGTATCATTTAATTTTTGTAATTAAAAATTTTCTTATACAGGTGTACGGCTCCACGTATGTCTTCATAGATAGAGAAGGGATATAATTAAAAAAAAAAAAAAAGAAAAGGTTCTCGTATCCTTAATAAAATGTTTTATGATTTTTTTTTTTATTTTATGATCTGATTTTTCTTTTGAATTATTTTTTGTAATCATATTGCAAATGTTAAAAATAAAATCGAATTAGTCATCAGATAGCCTATCTTTTAGGCTAAGTTTATGTTGTTAATGCGGGTGGCAGGGAAGCCAAGCACTCAACTAAAAATAATTTGGTAAGCCTTTATCTTATCGCTTTTCTTAAGAGGTCTATTGTACTAACTCACAGAAGTAAAGATAGATGGAGAAAGTATAGTGGGAGAAGTGCAGGGGGAAATGGGAGAACCCCGAGAAAACCTCCCAGCGCGGATCGTCCACCATCACGAAACCCCACATGAGAACCGAACCCCGGTACTCAAGAGGTGAAAGGCCAGTGTCATAGCGACAACGCCAACCGCGCGGCCTACCATTTACGCTAAAACATTTCCTTTTATCTTTCATATTATCTATTAAACTCATATTCTTTTCTGCGTTTTTAATCTCGAGATTGTTTTGTGAAAACTAAAGCAGTCACCTTATTTAACTATTTTCTTTTTTTTTTACAATTTTCGATAATTTTTAATTAATTATTACGAATATTAAACTTTTTTTTTTGGATTATTCTGTTTCAAAAACTACTAGTTACTATAGCTGATAATTTTCTTTATACCTCTAAAATAGCTAACTAAAAGGTTTATTAATTATTAGATACATTTCTTTTTCATAAGCGAATTTTTTTTTTTAATCAACAAATTAAGTATTAATCATTAATTGCTTTTTTTTTTTTTTTTTTTTTTACAATTCGGGATTTTTTTTGTTTTGTTACTGAAAAGTGAAGAAATTCGAATGCCCCTTCTCCCTTTTTTCTTTTTATTTTCTTTGACTTTTTGTTTTTCTTTTGTTTCACGAAATTTCTCTCGAATCTAATAAATTAGGAAAGTCGATCAACTGAAGTAAAAAGATTATAATGAATTTTTAATGTTTAATTAATGCTTGTGTGAAACCACTTACTAAGTATTTTTTTGTTGTTCTTAAATGCTTCTTAAAAGTGCTGCTTAAAAAAAATAAAATTATCATCTCATTTTTTTTAGCTCAAATGAAAAAAGGAATTTTAATATCTCTAAATTCTTTTATTTCCTAATTTGATAATTTTTACCTTATTTTTCCTCACACGTTTAACGATAAAGAGATGTTTAGCTGTGATTTTATTATATAAAATAGTTGATTTTACCATATAATAAATTATTTTTATTTTCTTAATATTATTTGTTTTACCAATGTTGGGTTATCTCGTCGTACTTATAAAAAACATTGACGGGGACGAAAGTTTGAGAACCACTGAAGTAAAGTATTCACTTTAATACACTTAAATCATATATTATTGTTCCTTTTCATCAATATTCATCAAACTCTGAAATCATTTTAAGAATTATCAGTGGCCAAGGATCAGGTTTAGTTGACTTAAAAAAACAAAACAAAAAAGTCGATGAAGATCTTGTTTGAATTTCTTGTACTTAGACCTCTTAAGAAAACCGATAAGATAAAAGCTTATCAAATTATTTTTAGTTTAAATAAGTTGCATGAACAAATTTCATCCGATGAATAATTTTATAGCAATAAAATTACGTCTTTTTATTACATTTTATTCATTAAATTTTTTCATGGTTTATAAAACGATGAAGTAATAAATACTTTTCCTTATCTTATATTAAAAATCAGTTTAACGTGTGTTGTGTTTTAAAATTTCTGTATTTCTAAAACAGCAATAATAAAAACATGCCTATCTTATTAGAAATTATATTTAAAACATTTAAAAATTGCTGTTTACATTACATTGTCGTTGATGAGAGCTTTCGGATCCTTTCTGCAGCGATCCCTTTTCAATCTTTTTTCAATATTCAATTAAAAAAAAAAGGGATAACAAAAAGAAATTAATAATTAAAGTAGAATGTAATAATTCATAGCCGTTGTTATCCCATTTTTGTTTTTTCAATGTTAAAATTTTTTCTGAAAATGCAGTATTTAGTCAAAATTTAGAACATCTTTTCAAAATAGTAATCCTACAAACATGCTTATAAGTTTGGAGGTAAACTTTCGATTCTTGTTATATTTCTTTTCTAGACTCCAATTAGAATACATGACTAAATAATTCTAAGAATGGCCCTAAGTTCACCTAACCTCAATTTAAGATTAAATTAAGATTTAAAGTAAAAAAAAAACACCACTTTTGAAAGCCAAATAAGAGTGGATAGCATAGGGGATAAGGGATTTTGCGATCAGGTCCGAAAAATAAAGGCCCTAGTAAGGGCCCTAGTAAAGGCCTCTAAATAAGCTAGCAGTAATTAACAATTGCCAAGAAGTGTACCGAATGCTTATTTTGCAATTGCGGTTTTTATTTATACTTAATCCCTGCTTGCTTACTAGGGATTTTCTTCATTAATTCAAAAACATCAATCCGTAATCCAACTGTTGCCATTGTAATGTAAAGGATGGGTGTTAATATACCTAGCACCGCGACCTAATTATTATTGGATTTCAGATAGTTCCATCAGCACAATATTTCAAGTGTTGCTGTTAGAGTAAACTCTTGCCTACAGAACTGAAATAAGGCAGAATTCTTTAATGACGAATTTAAGCATTTAGGTGTAGTATTGTATGAATTTTCTGTTAGTGAAAAATGTGAGTTATCAAAGAAATAAACTGTGTAAATTTTTTTTTTATAATGGTGCAAAAGCAAAAGAGGCTAAGCTGCGCCACGAACAAGATATCAGATCGAGAATAAGTCGCATAAATGACGAAAATAACACACATGCACACACACACACACACACACACACACACACACACACACACACACACACACACACACACACAAAAGAAAGAAACGTCAGACTCAATTTCTGGATTCGAATCAGTATTCGACATATAAGCCGCTTGGCAAACCATTGCCTTATCATTCGTTACGGCCCCAAACAATAGAGAACTCGGATGCTTCAGTGTGTTTTAATCCTCGTCATACGAAATGATACTGAGTGAATCTTAAAAATGGCCTAGAAATGATGTTGGACTAATTAATGATCTCGTCCAAACTTCGAAAACACTTTTTCTTTAAGGAAAAAAACTTTAAACTAGATGTAATAAAATTTTTAACAGAAATTAATTTTTTAATTTATTTATTTTGTTTTTGTATTAAAACTGAAAATTTGTAAAAACACTTTCTTAAGATATAACTGATTAAAAAAACAAAACAAAACATTTTTGTTATAGATTATGCTGTTAGATTTTTTTTTTTTTTGAGATTTTTATGCAATAATGAATATCTCTCTTTTGCAGATGAGCCTGCTACGTTCCATATTATACATCCTTGCACAATGCTTGGGAGGGATCTGTGGTGCGGCTCTTCTCCAAGCCATGCTTCCAATCGGTCCTGGGGCTCACCGTCTCAATCCAGGCATTCATCCAATTCAGGGTTTCGGAATCGAATTCTTCATCACATTCGTGCTGGTACTGACCGTTGTTGCTGCTGTAGACCCCAACAGGACCGACATGTCGAGCACGTCGATGCCGCTCGCCGTCGGTCTTGCCGTGCTGGCCAACTGCTTATTCGCCGGCCACTGGACTGGTGCGAGCATGAATCCCGCCGTCAGCTTTGGTTTAAGTGTCGTTTCCAATTCGTGGACCGATCACTGGGTGTACTGGCTGGGGCCCTGTGTTGGAGGTATTTCAGCTGCTACTCTGTATTGGGCAGCACTCCAGGCAGAGGAACCACCAAGAAAAACAATACAGATTCCCGCCAACGAAACGTTGTTAAGTGATTACAAATCAAAGGAAGCAGCTGGACAAAGTGAGGAAGCTTGATTCACATTTACAAAAAGACTCAGATGATCGGCAGAACATATATAAATAAATGCTTAACCATTATTTCTATATTACCTGTGTTTCAGCCTTGAAGAGAAGAAGCAGAGAAAATAACTTAGGTCACAACAAATGTGTGGGAATTCTTTTGCACATTAATGTAACCTTGAAATTTACTTCCTCTGTCTGCCCTTGCATTTACTGTCATCTTATTTCAGAAACATAACGCTTGTCAATTTCAGATAACTTAAAAAATTATGAACTAAGTTAAAAATACATTAATAATAATAATGTGACCAATACATTTCCCGCACGTTAATAATCTTCATTAAAAATATATTCTTTAACAAAAAGCATTAAAAATAAAAACAAAATATCTACAAGTCAATGGATAAATCTAAATCATCATTAATTATCATGTCTAGGGCTTCTAATTCAGGAACCCTTTTTAAATAAAAGTGATACAAAAATATATATTGGTATGCTTTGTTTTTTAGTTAAAGAACATTCTCGATCGTTCCTTAAAATATTATTTTTTTTAAAAAGTAATCACTCTAATTTAGAAACATTTTATTTTTCAATTGAATTTTCTTAAATTTTTATAAGTAATAATGAATCTTCATTGTAAGTTATCGAATATAAAACGATTTAAAATCAGAGGATTTATTAAAAATCTCATCCTTTTAGGTTGAAAAGAAAAGAAGTGCTTATCCCCATAGTTTATCCTCCTCCCCCCCCTCCAAATTTATACTCTTTTAAAGCGTTTCTAACTTCACTCTTTTTTAATGACTATTATAAGTTATAATTTTCCAAGATGGTTAAGCTTCAAAATAAGAACAGCTCAAATCTTTTTATTATTCGAAGGGAAAATTATCGCTTGGTTTAGATCTCATTGGTCGTCCTGTGATGCTTCTTTCTTACATTTACTTTTGTAGTAATACTGCTTGTAAATTAGTCGTGTTTGCATGGGGCTGATTCATTTATTGTTTGGAAGTCCATAATACTTTTAATATAATACATAAACTTCAGTATTTCACAAATACTTATATTATCACAAATTGAAAAATGAAGACAATGACACACTGAACTTAAAGATTAAAAAACATATATTACACTTTAAAAAAGGACCGGTTTCGCTACATTATA
>JAFIDM010034458.1:0-15394 GCA_023159025.1 Thereuonema tuberculata | reverse complement strand
GATTTACAAATAGTAAAGTTTCCTCACAAAAAAAAAAATCAGTTTTGAGAAATGAATGGTACGCTCAAAAAAAAAATTCGTGAAAGAATTGGCCAAATAAAATTTTGTTGATTAATTTTTTTTGTAAAATTAAAAAAAAAATTTGGACACTTGCCCTCCCCTCTGAAAATTATTGAAAAAAATTAGAAACTGATCTGCAAATAGTAAATTTGCTTCACAAAAAAAAACAATTTTGAGAAATGAATGGTACTCACAAAAAAAAAATTCATCTTGAATTTTGAAAACGTTTTCATTCAGCCATTAATATTCCCAAAATATCACAATAATAGAAATGCTGTTAACTGCTCAAGAAACATTAACAACATAAGTGAGCATAAAAATATACAAATGTAAAAAAAATTGCAATATAAAACAAAACTACAAACTATAAAATATACTCGTACATTATATAAGATATGTTAATGCATTCAAGTTCATTTGGAAATATATATACAGTATGACAAGATGCTTTAATGCTTCACATTTAATATTTTTTTGTATGAGGACCACTTTTCTTCCACAAATCTAGAAGACTTTATGTTTAGAGAATAAGTATGGCCTGTTGCTGTGGTGATTTCAACTTCAAATAGAATATGTGAGAATTGGACATCACAAACATCATTATCAGGCCAATAGAAGGACGGGGATGGTCCATGAGGATGCATGAACCTTACTGTAACATCTCCTTCTACACCATTCACTTTCTCAACAATCCCCAGATACCAAGAAGAGTCATATACAAATGCAACATAGCAGTTGGGCTGCACAGAGCATAATGGCATCAGTGGCGGAAGTGCAGAGAAATCATGAATGATACTAAAATCAGTATCATAGCTTAGCCTTTTTGCTCCAATCTTGGTTGGTGATAGTGGTATAATGTGATGCATAGATCGTGTTCCAGGAACAGTTTTTGCACTTTCAAAGCGTGGGAAAGAAAATTTCTGACTTGAACCATTTCATCTTTTGAAACAGAGAACTGAAATGCCTTGTAGGTTTTCCCGACAGAATTCAAATACCTGCGATGCAGTAAGTATTTGATCTTTATATAGTCTTTGCAAACTTGATTTTGTGACAAGTCTTTTGACAGTGCCACCAATACCATCGCAGGGAGATTTGCCATGGCTGGTTGCAAAAAAAAGACCAGCTGCACTTTATATTGAAATCGTGTTCATGGTAGCAGATATTTCTGAAATTCTTACAATTTTTAAATTGTGCAGCACATCCGTCAGAGAAATATTCAGCATAAGCAAGTGGAATTTCAGGAAATTCAAACTTCACAAAATTCAATACAGTCTTCTGAGTCTGATACACAAGGGCCACATCATGTTCTAGATCATCAGAAATGATACAAAAATTTTTTGCTTGCAACTGTTGATCTTTTTTGTAATATATAACAACAGTGTGAAGAGTGCAGCTACCATTGTTCCAATGGTACCCCTGTACTTCATCTTGAACAACAAAATGGAGATTTTCACTGAAATCCATTAAAATTAACACTGATCCTTCATCAAGTGTTTCTTTCTTCATTTTCAGATAATCAGACTGTGATTGAGCAATAAAAGAGTGTGGAGTAAGTGTTTCAATTTTCTTAATTAGTGTGTCGCAGAATTCTGATAGAGTGGTGATTTGAACATTTAAAGTCATTCTATCAGTTGATACCCATTGACTGTACTGAACCATCACATCAGGATGATAGTCTTCTATTTCATTTTTTAAGTGTGTTTGAAGTAAAGAACTGGGAAGGAGGGGGGGCATTTTTTGCACAGAAGGAGCATACAGGCTCGGTTATTTATATTATGTTACTGTTTTCATTAGATCATGGTATGTTACTTTAATAGAAATGGAATTTAGAAGCAATTAACATTTTGACTGTAAGTGGTGACACATACGGTAGGTGTTCCTGATGATCATACGAGTATACACTGTTTTGGTCGAAGAGATTCAAATTTTGAAAATCCTACTTTGTCTTCAGGATACTGTTTTTTATAGAGAGAATACATTTCAGCTAAATTACTTAAAACAAGACGCTTCTGTTCATATGTATATTTTTTATGGTGCTCATTTTACAGGTGACATGATAGTCAGAAATTATCAATTTAATTTTTTTTTTTAATATAGTGTTTTTTCTACACTTCCCATCATTTCTACAAACTGATTTTTTTTGTGTGACATAAAGAAGGATTTATAATAATATTGTAAAATTTTCAAAGGAATCTATGATGGAGCAATACCTTAAAAAAAATACAATGCCCAGGTATCGAATTTATTTGAAAAAAATTATTTACATTTTTTTTTCTAAAAACAAACTTATGATTACTCAATAAAAGAAGCATGAACATAAAAATATAAACATTCCTCTTTAATTTAAAAAAAAAATCAAGGTTCTACTGCAAAAACTGTAGGAACTATTGCATTTTTAAATTATCAAGGAGCTCGTCCATGGAACACCTGAGTTCCTGAATCCATACAACTTCTTGAGACCATTACAGAAAAATTACTTAACTTGCAACATTTAAATTTTGGAAATGTTCATAGATCTAGGTAAACTTCAATTATACAAAATTTCAAAGTTTTCTGTGAGGGTGGGTGACATTTCCTAAAATTTCTGGATGATTTGATATGGAATGACCCAATTTTACTATTAATTCTGTGGTTTCCATTATTATTTGGATGTTATTAATGCAATAGGATGTTGCAATTATAATTGAGAGGAATTTCGGCTAAGTAAAAGATAGTCAGCCATCTCTTGGCTGTTGGTGAGCTGAGACAGTGGAGAGAAAATGGCATTGAAATTGTCTTCGTCACGTTTTGTACAAAGCAAGGTTTCCACCTGCAGCTACTTCATGGCAATGTAGTCAGCGGTGCAGAAGTGATTTATCTGACAAATCGCAAATCCCTAGCTGGTTTCACATATCAGTCGAGCTGCAACTGTGGCGGTCCCTGGTGGAAAAAAAAACAGCATTGTCCGAGAAATGCAAACAAACTACTCCTTTGTTATATGGAATCCTCTCTTGAAGTTCGCCTGTAAAATATTTGCTTACATATTAATTTATTTTGTTTTGTTAAATTAGTAAGTTTTTTATTTAAATACATTAAATCACCCCGGATCATAAAAAAATACGACCTTGACAATAGACATTATAGATTAAATGAATTTGAAGGTCTTCAAAAAATAACGATATCAAAAATTGACATATTAATGACAGTCAATGTAAAGAAGATGACAAATTGTCTCATGGCGAGAATTCATGTGATTTTGAAGTCATTTCAGTCTATTAATTCATTCGTTTCGCAAGGACAACTATTGAGAAATGCTACTTCCGATACTATAGACAATAAGAACGAGTGAATGACTGTAAGAATTTTAACTGTGTCTCCGCCAAAATACCTTCTTCGATCGGAACAGAAATGCAATGCCTAAGTGCTGCTGGGGTTTTTCCCCCCCCCCCTTTTTTTTTTACTTTTTGTTGTGTCCGTATTCCTTTAAATAAAATGTTGTGGCCTTGATTGCACAGAGGAATAGAGCAGAATTGTTTTTCCATTATTCAAAGGAGAGTATAAAAAGCTTTACATTAATTACAGGAAGCTATTTCATTTTTTTAAAAGGCGACTCGTCGACATTGAATATTTCTTCAAGAGAGCAGGTCATCCGACTTTTCCTTTATCTCAAGAATAAATTACCGAAAACGAAATCTACCACTCAGAACTGTTAATTCAGTCACATCAAACTCACTTTTTTGTTTAGTGCTATTCTGTGAAATTTTGTTCTTCGCAAATTTCTCGACAAAAAAAAAAAAAAAAAAAAAAAAACCTTAATGTAACCATCTCATTTCAGTTGTCAGCTAAAGCTAGATGGATAAGATTACCGACTCATATGAAGGTTATCGGTTCAAATCTATATATCTTAATTTTTCTCTCACCTAATCTTTTTTTCTCAATGTCCGCTGATTTTTTTTTTTTCCTTATTTTCCTAACTTTTTTTTTTATTTTTCTACTAACTTTTTTATTTTTTATTTTCCTTACGTTATTGTACGCCCTTCTTTTTTATTATTTTTAAAAGTTTTTATTATTATGCCCTTAAATTTATGCTTTAGTACAAAATTATATTCACTTGTTTAGAAAGGGTATTTTTCCCGAGTTTCACGTTTCCACCTTAAGCGTTTTCAGAGATACGTGTACCCTTCAAGAAAGTTTCCACCCCCCGTTTTTACCTCTTAGTATGCGAATATCGAAAATTCGTCGAATACGTATCTTTTCTATTTTGACCAAGATCACTCTTGTCAAATTTTGTGTTACAAACTCAAGCGGTTTCGGAAAAAGCCTATTTTTAACTCTTTTTTTTTTTTTCATGCCTTTGCGGGTTGTATTGTAAACATTCGTTCTTAGTAGGTGCCTACTCATAACGGGACCATATCTCAAAAATTTTAATCTCCTAGCTTCAGAAATATCGGCTGTTCTGTCATGAATCAGTAAATGAGTTTTACCTTTTTTATTACGTATTAAAATAAATGAATATAACTTAAAAAAAAACAAAAACAAACCAATATAACTTTAATTAGAAAACATAAACATAACGTTGAATTAATACTTTTAATTCTATAATAATAAAAGACTAAAAATTTAAGTATTCAAGCTTTGCAATGAGTTATTTTCCAAGCGGCGCGGCGAGGCGGAGTGATTCAAAAGGAAAGCGATCCTGGTGGTAACGTGGGAAAACAATTATCGTCTGCTTCAAATTTTACGGCGCTTTTACTTATGGAGCTACTTCCCTTATTTAACTATATTCCAAAAGAGTTGTGCAGGTGACTTACTAAATGATGTGTAACTTTTCATATTGAACAAGACGCGATTTCAATATCCTCATTTTATCACAACAAAAAAAGTGTAGCTAACAGCTAATTTAGGTAATTTAGTTGTTTATAAATAAGATTTATTTAGTTTTATTTTGAATTTCAATGTAAAGTATTTATGAAAAGAGACATCTATAAATTTTCTAATTAAGAATAAATCGATAGACAAAGATATATATGCATACATTCTTAAAAGCAGAATATTTTGAATTTTTTTAAAGAAAGTTATTATTTTCTAACATTCATTAGAAAAATAATAGAACAATTTAATTTAAGAAAAGCTATTATTCTCTAATAGGTGATTGAATTCACATACATGATGTATACGTATATATATCATTCATGTATATAACGTTAGTATTATACAATGCATATTAAACAATTTTTTTTTTGCTGCTTATTTCAGCATGGAATTGTTATGACATGTCCAAAAATTTGTCTTGCAATAACGATATACAGGGTGATTACAATTGAAGTTCAACTTTCAACATGCTGTAAAAACGAACCATTGCTCAGAATGGCCTGTAATTTGAACTGAATAAACTCGAAGAAAGGGAAAATGGTATGGCATAAGAAAAAAAAAAAGTTCCAAATGTTAGCAATAGATGGCGCTTTAAGCGTCATAACGTAATGGCTACAAGTGACATTTGAATCGCAATACTACGGCTATGGCGTGAGTTGCACATTAAACCAATTGTACTGATCAATGTGCATGACTGTATCGGGATTTTACTGAAGAAATGACTTCCAAGTTGTGGCACTGTTAGTTTAAAGCCCATCCACCATGGCAAGGTCGTACCACGCCGGATGGGAAAAATCGGTTTCCAATTGTCCTGAGACCAAAAACCGCATAAAAAGCAACAATGAAATCGGTTTTAATTATCGCGAGACTTGCGCAAGAAATGTTCAATATTCTGCCCACCGTTTTCTGCCACATGTTGAAACCGAGAAACAGTATGTTCCACAACAGATAGGAGTATCGCAGGGGTCACGTTGTGAATGTGTTGCGCAATGCGTGCCTTCAATTCAACTAAGTTTGCAATAGGACCACACAATATTTTTCAGATAATCCCACAGCCAGAAGTCACAAGGATTAAGATCAGGTTGTTGGAAAATGACGGCTGATAATTCTATCATTTCCTAAATGCCTGTTGAGCAGCTGCTTGACTGGCTTTGCAATGTGCGGAGGAGCGCCATCTTGCATAAAAATGATGCTACCCACACGTGCAAGCTGTTGAAGAATGACGTCGTTGCGCAAAAGACTCTCATAGCGTTTACCATTGACGGTACAGGTAACAGGAGCCGCATGACCCATCTCCTCGATAAGCGCTGGTGTCAACCCGCACCACACATTTACCTTTGCAGAATGAAGAGGTACTGGTTCATGTGCGAACGGATTTTCCGTTGCCATATTCTTCAATTCTGAGTATTGATAAGTCCTTGGAGATGAAATGGGCTTCGTCAGTCCATAAAATGTTCTATGTTCACAAATTGTCTACTTCCATGCTAGCCAGAAATTCTAGAGCAAACCTTTCTCTTACTGGCAGGTCAGCAGGAAGGAACTCCTGAGCGTAAATTTGTATGGATAGCAATGCAGGATATTTCGTACAATTTTATGCACCGTGCTCACAGGCATGTCCAAAGTTCGGGCAATTCCCCATGCACTGCACGTTTGCACACCACCCCTCGTCTCTTCCTGAACTGATGGCCACATCTTCCACTGACGTCGAACTAATTGGTTTCCTCCCTCTGCCAGATTTCACTTCAAAAGAACCTGTATCTTGGAATTTCTTTTATCATTTTCTCCTTGGCAGACATCGGACCACAGCCTTTTTTTATACCCTTTACTGTCCGGAACTTCTTCAGAGCTATAATCACCATTCTTGTAAAAGAGCTTCACAAGCAGAGCGCGATCCTTCATTGAGAGAATCATGCGAGCTTCTCAGAAGCAATATGAGGAAAACGTCATGTATCCCGCGTTTTTATAATAAATGCATTTGTCGTGCGCATGACACATTTTGTATTTTGCATATTATGACGCTTAAAGCGCCATCTATTGCTAACATTTGGAACTATTTTTTTTTTTTTTATGCCATACCATTTCCCCTTTCTGCGAGTATATTCAGTTCAAATCATTTTGAGCAGTGGTTCTTTTTTTTACAGCATGTTGAAAGTTGAACTTTAATTATAATCACCCTGTATATTTAAATAAGTAATTCATATTTCTTTAGAATTTTTTTTTTTTTTGCTAAGTAAGCAGCGACGATATTAATCTTAAAATAACGAAAGTAATTGTGCATTCTGAAAATAACTACTTTTTTACAGTGATGATGATTTTTTTTTTTTGTAAACAGCCATAAGGCCTGCTCGGAAAAGATCATAGTTTCGTGCGATATAGTTCTCAAGATTTCAGATAACTTTAAATCATTATTAATTTAAAAGAGTATTTTGTTGAGAGTGCTTCGGTTTGATTTGCAGTCTTATAGATTACTAACTAAGATTACAGCATAGTCATTTTAAGTAATGTGTGTATGAGTATATTACTCATTCAAACAGCGCAATGTACTCATACACACATTACTCAATAAGCGTACACAGCCTCATCTTAGTTTTGTAACAGTTCACAAAAGTAGAATATGAGGACGCACAACAGTGATTTGCTGGTAAACCGTACAAGCTGCAAAACTTTGAACAAGGGAATACAAAAAGTTGATGGTGACTCTTAAACAAGAAAACATCGTTATTTGACATCGAGATGGAATTATGAGATCTGTTGAAAAAAAGAAAAAAAAATCTACAGCAATTTTGAGTAATTAAGAGAAACAGCATACAAGTCTGAAACTGAATTACACACCATTACTGAAGTACAAGTCAAGTACACGAAAATAACGTATGAAATAAAGAAAAGCACCTTATTTATAATCTGTAATAGAATCATATAGCATATTCTAAAAGAAGCCAGAAAAGAACAAGAAGGAATTCTGACAAATGATTTTACTAAAATACGAAGCGCTGATATCAACATACGACTGTTGATAAAGAAGAAAGACATAGTTAGAAATACATTGATTATCTAATACTCCAATAAATAAATATATAAACCACATAATTATAATATAGAAAACACAGGAAATACAAGTTCTTAACCAAACATCGCTATATTTCGCAGAAAGCTGCTTTTTCTGAAGCTTTTTCAATAATTGTAAACATTGTAAACATAGCATAGCTTTGTTTGTTTAAATTATTCCACGTTTGTAAAAATCATGGAGCTTTCAAATGTTTGTAAGGAGTGTAATGATTATAAACAATGCCTATCTTTGTTTGTTTAAATTATTCTTTGTTTCTATTTTGCTTTGTAATTAAGCCAGAAGAAGCAGAAAAAAACAGCTTTCTGCGAAATATATTGATGTTTAGTGAAGAACTTGTGTTTCCTGTGTTTTGTATATTATAATTACAGTAATTTTTTTTAAGGAAAAAAAGAGACGATTAAAGAAAATATCGACCACATTCAGGAAAGTCATTGAGAGAACCAACGAATACGAGGTACCATTCTGTATTGGGTTTATTAACTATGAAAAGGCTTGATTCCCTTAACATATCTACAGTGGAACCCCGCCATTCGTCCGCCTCGCTATTCGTAGAACTCGTTATTCGTCCAAGTTTTTCAAGTAAAATTGAACTCGCCATTCGTACGCTTGCTGGCGATTCGGACAGCGTGGCCTTGTTACTGGCCGCCTCACGCGGTCGCTTCAGTTCAGTCTCGTCTAGCTTCCGTACGCTAAGCATCATCCACGCAAGCTTCATGAAACTTTATGATATTTTATTGTTATTTTTATTGAAAATAGTGCAGCCACGGGTCCAAAAAAGATTACTGATTCAACTAAGCCTAAAAGGAAAGCAGTGAGAACGACAATTGAATTGAAAAAAGAACTCGTTGCGAAGTTTGAAAGTGGAACTCGTGTCTCTGACCTGGCAACTGAGTATGGCATGGCGGAATAAACCATATCGTCTATACTGAAAAAGAAAGACATAATAAGAGAGGCCTATATATTTATTGTTTTCATAGTTTTTATGTATTTTACACTTAAAGTATTATTACAAAGGTTTAAATAAGCAATCATCTCTGGGTTCTGGAACGGATTAAGCCAATTTACATTATATCTTATGTGAAAAAATGATTCGCCATTCGTACAAATCGCCATTCGAACTGCCTCCTTGAACGGATTGTGTACGAATAGCGGGGTTCCACTGTACTCTTACTAATGCTTCGGGGAATAACGATAGAGATCTAGTTTATATTCATTAAAAAACAGTTATCAGAATGTAATAACAGTGAAAAAATCGGAAAAGGAATAGTGAAAGAAAAGAAAGAAAGATCTTAAGGTAATGTTGAAAATTTTGTAGCCCCATTTCTAGCACTTACAAGTTTACGTGAATTATCAACAGCGTGCTTAAGAATAATTTCAATTCTCGGTATCCTAATCAGCTTTATTTTTAAAGGAGAATTCATTTCACTAAATTATCTTCAGCTCTGATGAAGGATTACTTGATATTTGTTCTTGCATTCCTTTTCTAGGCAGTGCCATTAATATTTATTTTCTTTGTTTTTGTTTTTTTGTTTTTTCCTGAAAGGCTTCAGGGAGTTTCCCCGTGTACAGTAAGGCTTGTTAGAACGTGTGTTAGGATGCAAGATTTCACAATAATGGTATATTTTAGAGAATTGCTACATAAAACTTAACAAATTTCTAAATTTCCCTGGCTGTTACCTTTTGAAAAGACGCGAAAAAAATAATAAACCAAAAAAAAAAAAAAAATCACCAAGTTAAGTTGAGTTTTTCTCAAGCTTTTTACTTGATTGAAATGACCTTTGATGACCTATTTGATCAATCAACTTAAAACACAATGACAATAAGAAATTGTGGGTTACCTTATTTTATAGATTTCTAAAAAGATTTCTTCGATAATTCAGAAGTCGATTCATGTTGTATTGAATGTTTATCCTTTTAGATAATTTGATAAAATGATAATTAAGTGTTTATCCGTAATTATATATTAAATTTAGGATGTTCTGTATAGATATTAGCATTCCTGCTGCTTTGAGAAATACAGTCAATAGGCTTTTACTGCTGTATCCTACGGAACTTTCAATTAAAGTAAAAATTAAAGTAAAATATTATTTTCAGTTGTTTTTAATTAAAGTGGTACTATAAGTGCACTTTAGATTCAGTCTTAAACGAAAAAAAAAATCTTGTTTGCAAATTAGCATAAAATATTGCCAAGAACTTTTTTATTTCTTATTTTATTTGAGTGTTGTATTAGTTCACATGCAGCTGTCACTAAGCGAATAAAGGCGACACTTATAGATTCATACTGTTGTCCGCAGGCCATACATAGCTGGAAAGAAAACATGAATTCAAGGGACGACTGAAGAGGGTCTCTCCAGGTCTGAAAGACACACCTTTACCGTGACACTTACAGCATATCAGAGACTCTGGATTAGCTTGGTCTTTGGATATTGCAAGACTTTTTACGCGTAATGAAAATATTTCATTAATTAAATTTTCGAAAACATCTTGTGACAATCTCATTATTAAAAAAAATAAATTGTAATGACAGCATTTTCATTTTTAAGAAAATTTTGTTCTTTTTTAGATTGTACACTATAGATTTAATTGTATAGTAGTCTTTCACCAAAGAAATTCGCAAAAGTACTCAAACGTTTATACCTCATAGCTGTAGACAGCTAAACTTAAGGATATAAAATTTATAAACCTGAACTAAAATTTATAGTGACGTAATGTTCGTAATCATGCGACAAATCAGCTTCTGAAACGACCGAAGATAAAGGTGAATATATTCTCATACATATTCTAAAGGTGAATATATTCTCATACGTATTCTAAAGGCGAATATATTGATTATATTCTGATACATATTCTAAAGGTGAATATATTCTCATACATATTCTAAAGGTGAATACAGTCGTATCTCTATTTAAGTCGCTAAATCCCCCCAAAAAGTTCGTTATATGGAAATTCGTTAAATAGAGATTCACCTTTTAAAATTACTTTAAACTACATAAAACAGATTTAAAATACATAAACAATAAAATTTATTTAAAAAGTAATAATTTTAATGACATAAAGCATATATTACCACATGCGTACTTAAATTTTACTAATAAAGTCTGTTAATTTTGTCTAAGTTTTTTTTTTTTTGAAAAAGTGTTTTTGCTCATTGTACGTCTCGCATCTTTGCATTGCACCAAAAACCCCTTCTGTATTTTCTTCAAATTGTACTCCGCGTCGAATTGTTTCAAAAGATTTTAACATTTCATCACACGAAGGTTTTTTGATTTCTGCATTATGATCATTTCCATTTTCATCATCTTTATCTTCATCGCTATTCATTGCTATAGACGTATTGTTTTTATTTTTCACACTGTCCAAAATATCCGATTTAGTGTTTCCGAGGTCTCAACTTCAAAATCAAGTGAAATATAATCATCAATCAGCACATCATCGTTAATTTCTTCTTTTTCCCTCAGCTGTATCCTCGAAAAAGTTCGTTAAATAGAAAATGCACTTCGCTATTTGGAGGTTATTTTACGAAGAAATTAGCAAAATGTTCTTGGTTCCAAAGAAAAGTTCGCAAAATAGAGAAATTCGCAAAATAGAGGTCCGACTGTATATTCTTATACATATTCTAAAGGTGAATATATTCATTCTCTTACATACTCTAAAGGTGAATATATTGTGCCTGAAATTTGTATTTTTGTTATTATTTTGATGATATTATTTTCATTTTTGATGTATTCTATTCCAAGTATTATTCATTTTCTGGTTATAAAATAAAGCGATTTGTTTTGACAATGGATTTCGTTGAAATTTGCAGATCGATTACTTTTGTTTTATTAAAATTTTATACAGTTATTTTTTTTTTATTAAATAACATTTACAGTTAATTTAAAAGAGGATATTTCAATCTCTTTTACAGGAACATTAAAATTAATTTACAGGAACATTAAAAAAAAAACATTTGGCAACATTTCTTAAATAAAAGACAGGAATACGTTTGGGATGCAAGTTAACTTTCTTTCGTAACGGAATCGTGGACGCCAGCGCATTCTGTGGGGGAATCCAAAGGGACCGTGATCCCTTATCCGAATGCGGACATCCGATAAACAGCAAGTGCCATTAACTCTGTTGAAGTAATACCATCTGGTAACACACGCAGTTCCTGCTTCGTCACAGGGAATCAGTCCTTCGGTCATAATTCTTCGTGGGCAGACGAAAGCTACAAAGGAAAAGAATGAATATTATTAACTCATAAATCTAACTTCAACAAAGTTAAAATTGAAGGTTTTAAGATGGTTAATGTATGTAGTGCCTTAATCAAAGAAAACAAGATTTGTTTTAATTAACTATGCAGAGATAATGCGAGAAATATTGCTATATTGCTATACATTCGTTATCTAATTCAACTAGAAACACAACAGAATGTGTAATTTGATAGAGAGCCTATTCTGGAAGTCTTCAGCCATTATCATTGTCGGTAGATGGGTAGTAACAGGAGGTAAGGCTCCTAAAAGCATCAGCTGAAGTAGAGATCAGACAGCCGGTCTGATGCTCCATCTCGGCGAGTCAATTCATTTATGGAAGGAACTCATAATTTCTTGTAAAACATCTTGAGATCATTGTACGGTAGCTAACAACATTTTAGATTTACACCTTCAATTTAGCTTATACTGTGTAATGATAAATAATTTGTGTATTATACAGTAGTAATATAAGAAAGGAAAGGTCTCATTGTATTTTTAAATATACGTCAGGTCAACTTCAATCTTATTTTATTCTCTAACAACTGAAGGTAATGCTTTTACTAGGTTTATATAATAATGAAGTCTAGGTTTTTTTTTTTTAATCATTAAAATGGGTGTTAAAAATCAAAACACTAAATATAAAATGCGGAAAAAACAAAACAAAAACTATTTGCTTTGACGTTAACATGCTAACAATACAAGTATCGTTGTTATCAATGTGTTGTTGATTTTATTGAAAAACATTACATGACAATTCCGATTATTTATAGTAAATAAAATAATAAAATGTGGAATTATTAAATATTTTCTATTCACAAACTTTTTATTGAACTATATTTTGAAGATGATAACAGTGAAAGTCTGTAAGCTTTAAAAATCAGATCATATTATTTTATTTTATTTTTTATTTATTTATTACATTTAGATATTCTTCCAATTAATCTTTAGGAAATGAAACGGTTCAACGAGAGAGTAATGCACTCTAATAGTAGATGCTGCTGAATTATCTACTTTTTTTTTGTATCACTATCTTGACCCAAATTTTCAGCTTTATTATCATTTTCTATTTTATTTTATTAAAAACTAGCATTAATTTTTTAATATTAAAAACCGCTATCTCTACCAATTTTATTATAGTATAAATGCTAAATTTTACGCAGTGTTATTAACATAGGAATGTCAGAAAAAGCTAGTAGGTTATATTAGTAATAAAAAAAGAAAGAAAGAAAAAATAAGATGCTATTTCTTTGTTGACCAGCTTAATGTTTTTCTTCCTGGGAAGGGCGCATTATTTCCTTTTATGTAGAGATTTAAATATTTCTTACTTTTTCCTTGAAATTGTCTATGGGTTAAAAGGAAAAAATAAGAACAATTAAATTTCAGGAGGTGTGTTTCCGTACCCAGCAATTTATCAGATTCAGATGTTTGTTTTAAAAATAATGAATGAAGTTGATTTACGTTCTGTAATTGTTATTTTTTTAACGTTATTCTTCTCTTGAAGGTCGTAAAATTCTTTTTTGTTTTGTTTTCTCTCTCTCTCTTTTCTTTTCTTTTTTATTTTAATCATTATTATTTTTAATTTACAGATTTTTAATTTGTAGATTTGAATTTTTATTTCCTTGTTCAAAAGTTATGTTTTGTCATCCTTTGTCTCAAAGATCGGACCGTTATCAAATCAAAAATAAAAATATATAATTATTCTCAAGAATTTCACTTACTTTGCAATGCTTACTTAAAAGTTAATTCAATTTTTTTAATAAATTTAGTTTTATTTAATTTGAAACTCCAGTCTCTATTCTAGCAATCAATGGTGTAATGGAAGGAGCAAAGTTATTTTAGAAAACGTCGAAATATATTATTAAAGTTAATTAATAAAGTTCACAACTTCCAATTATTGATGAAATTAAAAACAAGAAAATTGAAATCCCAGTTGCTTCACAAGTTAATTTTTAAATTTTCAGAATTTTAGGTGCATTGGAAAAAGAAATATATAAAAGAAATTAAAGGTTTGCAGTTGCTTGAGTTAGGACCTTAACGTCGGCTAATTAATCGTTATTAATAAAAGATTTTAAAATCTGCGTTAAATAGTTGGTAGATGAAGTTATTTACATTTTTTTCTTTCTACTTGTTTAGTTCTCAAGAGATTCCATTTTTATTTCCACGATATGTGGAAGGTTTTTGGTCTGCTCCTTTTTTGATCCAAATCATTCTGAATAGACTTTCTTTTTAACACTTTTCCAAAGAAATTAGGTAGGCGTATTAAAAAAAAAATAATAATTTAACATTAAACTGTACGGGGTTACTGGTAAGTACTTTAATTCAAATTTTTTATACGTAGGTTTAATTTACAGCAATTAATTGATAGTTCATATCTGGTTGCTTAAAATTTCAGTTTCTTCAGATAAACTGTTTTGTGTTATCATGATCTCAGACTTTGTCTTTCCTTCATGATATAAAAAGAAAGCCTAAACTGATATTTTAACTCCGCCATTGCTGATGCCATGCGCAGTTTAAAAAGAAGAAGGAAGCAATTTGCAGCCTGATGTCACGGGACATCTGAAGTCCCTTCAAATTAACTATCATCAGGTGTGTATATTATTATTTTATCTCTAACCTTAACGAAAGGCGGCACTAAAACTCGCAGGTTATTTTCTAAAATGGCAGGCTTTTAAGAAGCACTACCTATTTGTCCTTTTATCACACTTTTAGTCTCTTTAACTGCTAATGTAACATAGTGTGGGACATGGACAGAAATTTTTACTTTCATGCTTTACTACCTTAATGCTCATATTATCTGAGTGTATTATTTCATCTTCTGATTTGACGCGGATGGAGGGCACGTTTGTTTATGTCCAAAGATGCAAAGCACCAGTAAGCTAAGCTAATGTACATAATAATGATTTGTAAACTACTTAAATAATTAAAGCTATTTAAAAGCTTCCTTACATGAATTTGTTTTCTTTTCCTCGGAGCTGTCGCCTCCAGAAGTAGTTGGTTCATTTGGACCTGTGACATCTGTTGTTACTGCTGGTGCGTCTGTTGTGGTTGGCTGTAGTTCTTTTGATATTGGTGTTGATTCTTCTGGTGCTACCGTGGATTCTGCTGGTACTGCTGTTGATTCCGCTGGCGCTGCTGTCGATTCTTCTGCTGGTGCTGCTGTTGTTTCTGCTGCTGGTGCTGCTGT
>JAFIDM010034441.1:163975-180371 GCA_023159025.1 Thereuonema tuberculata | reverse complement strand
AAAAAAAAAGGTCCTCTTGTCTGGATGGGGGCCCCCTAGTCTGACTTTTACAACCAAAAAAAAACGGAAATCTTATCTGGAGGGGGCCCCCTAGTCTTGCTTTAACATCCAAAAAAAAAGGAAATTTTATCTGGAGGGGGCCCTCTCCAAGGTGGGGGCCCGGGGCGGACCCCCCCCTTTTTACGCTACTCGTTATATATACTGAACACACTCAACTTTAAACTAGAGGTTATGTACGTACCACTTTTGCATTAAATAACATTCCAAAAACATAGTTTCTACCTCTTTCTATTTGCATGATTCTTTTCTGTAAAATGTCATTTCCTACTAATTCGGTGATGCTCTACAACTTTCTAATTTATTTTTTTCCGTATCTCTCATAGTTTCCGAAATTGGGTTACTAATTTCAAAATTTTGCCGCTGGAGGCGCTGATATCAGTCTCATCTGATAGCTTATGGCCACTTTCCTGTACCAATACCTAACTTCCTTAACTCTAGCCATCTTCGTTCAAAAGTTATTTGAGTGACATAGGGCTTTTACATGTACCCTAAATATTAACAATTGATTAATCAACTTTCTTTGTTGTCATGTAGAAAAAAGATTAATATAAAATATGTAAGTAATATTAATCAAAATATTTTTTTTTAATTTGAAAGTATTCTACAAATTTTTGATTGGAATTAAGTATCACAACATACAATTTTAACAACCTTTATTATATTAAATAAACAATTATGACAAGACTTCTGTTTATTAGGACTCAAGAGAAAGCGTTATATTTACCCGCTGGTAGAGGTCCCCTGCAAACCATTCAGTTGCAGGAGGTGGAGGATAAAACTTCACATATGAAATTGGGCCAAATAAAGGAAAGAGATCGGCTATATTTTCGAAAAATTAAAATAATAAAAATTAACATTCTTATATCATCTTACTTTTCTATAAAATATTAAAAAGTAATAATAACAAAAGTTTAACGTGCTGCGAAATTGGTTAACATATATAAAGATAAGAAACAAAAGAACAGTACCTGAATCAAATTCAAATTGCCTTTCCGATTCAATTATTAGGAGAGGAGTTGGGTACGGCCGTTTCGTCCATCAACGGACTCTTCAGCCCAACCCTGCCTCTCCCGATAAAAGACGCGGAAAGGCAAGATCCTATTAATGAGAGTCACCACCAACCTGTAAGCAACCCCCAGCAAAGGAAAAGCAAGATAAATAAAATGTTGTGTCTCACGACATCAACGAAAGCCTTTTCCTACGACCTGCAGGGATGAAAGGACTTTAAACACTGAACTGAAGGCTCAAAAAATAATTACTTGAATAATAACAAAAGTTTAATGTGCTGCGAAGTTGGTTAACATTTACAAAGATAAGAAACAAAAGATTTTTTGAATCGGAAAGGCAATTTTTGAGCCTTCCACGTGAAGGAACCGACCACATGACTGAGGCGTGCGGCATGGAACCTCACTCACTGACCTGGGCATTCACAGTTCGGCCCATCTCGGTAACGTTCGGTTCTCGTCTTGCGGCCACCCAACCCCCGAGCTAGCCCGATGTTTAATAATTTAAACACCAACACTAACCGAAAATGTTTTTTTTTAAAAAAACGGAAACCAAACGCACAGTACTTACTTATAAATTAACCTAAAACATCCACAAAAATTAGTTCGCTGAGCACAACTGTTGTATAAAGAGCCGACCACATCACTGAGCCGTACGGCATGGAATCTCGCTCGCTGACCTGGGCATTCACAGTTCGGCCCTTCTCGGTAATGTTCAGTTCTCGTCGTTCGGCCAACCACCGCTGACCCAGTGCGCAGCCGCCGCCGCGGGACCTTGGTTGACGTTTATGTTTACTGCTCCGCTCCTATTGAATCGTAGCGTGATGTCATATAGCCTACAACCTTGCTCAATAAACGTGCTATCTAACGCAAACAGAATTTTTTCAAATCGGACTGGTAGTTCCTGAGACTAGCGCGTTCAAACATACAAACGTTTCACTTTATATATTAGTATAGATATAAATAGAAGGTAGGCACACAGTTTTAATTAGGGAAAGTGAAGATCCCTATTTATTACTAGAAGAATTCAAGAGGCGATACAACAAGATAGAATTTTTAAAAATAAGTAGGATTAAAAGTTATTCTCGTTCACTAATTTAAAGAATGGTAATAACTTAACGGATAAACAGTTAGAAATAGATTATTAGTTAAAGAGTTAACCGATTGTGGAGGATCTATCAACGACACAGAATTAATTTGAAAATTGTACCGGGACTACCAAGCAAATATCATTCGTTCGTATAAGACATAGTAATTGGTTATGATACCGATGAAATCTTGACAAAGTGAATGTAATTGATTGCGGAATGCGAGAGAAGCAACTCGAATAAAATAGAATATTCCAATGTTAATATCGGAAGTATTAAATGTACAAGTCAGAATCACAAAAGAAATAATAAAACGTCGAGACTGCACTGCGAATAAAAGGATTTGTAAAAAATACAATGAAAGGGAGTTTCGAAAGACAGGCTTTAGGCTTTCTTAATCAGACTGCAATGACTTTCGCAATTCACTTTTTTATAAATCCTTTTTTTCACACTGCAGTGTGGTCGTTTAATTACTTTTATATCTGGACGTTGAACAGCTTCAATCAAGTTTGTTATTCATGTGGTCAAGCAGATCATATTGCTACATTTCTGCAAATCAATGCAGGTAACCTGGTGGTAATTCAAGACAATAATGATGTTAAATGCAAAGAAGTATTATCTAAAGAAAAAGATAATAAAAGTCCTTATGCACGTTTCACCAAAGCTGCAGAAACAAAAGAAAAAGATGAAGATGTATGGAAACCGAAATGGTACTTTGATAGTGCATCAGCTAATCATATTTGTTGTGACAAGACAGTGTATAAAACCTATGTAAGTTTCAACATTCCGGAAAAGGTTTATGGCGCGACTGATGTACCAATATTAGCCATAGGAAAAGGAACAATAATAGTAAGTTCGCTTTTTCCGAAGAAGTCATGCAATAAAGTAGATCTAATGAATGTATTACTTGTGAAAACTATGAAAGAAAACTTATTGTCTGCTTTCAAGATTGCAGTGAGTGGCTATATGCAAATAATTACTGAAAACAAATATCTTTTCCTTCTTTCTACGACAACAGGCGAATCGCCCAATGACTCATAGTGCTTTTATCAACTGCTTGGTCTTCATAGACATTCTGTAAGTGCTTGTGAATATTTGTCACGGTCTCCTGCTCCGCCGAAAGAAACTCAATAACTGCTATTTGTTTGGAACGCATCTCATTCACAGACGCCATCTTGTGCGCTACTTACAGTTAAAAAAGCACAGAAAACTCTATATTATGGATATAGTTATCATTAAAAATTAAACATTTGAAAAATTATTACTGGAAACAACTATAATGGAAAAAAATTAACTAATCGTTGTTAATACAATACTAGTTTTGAAAATATTAAATAATATTCTAGACAAATACAAACTCTTTTGCACATCACATTAGTATTCAAAATATTTATTAAATACTAAATACAAAAGACAAATTTTCAGGAAGTATACATATTCCTTTTTTCAAGTCCAAAATTAGAATACAGTAACAAAGAAACAAAGAACGGGTTGAACAGCATAATAAAATAAAGGCATGGAATATCAACAAATTTAATTGTTGTTACAATTATAATTTAGAATAAAAGGATGTCAATTATTAACAACAATTACTAATTAAATGATCATTCATATATATTTGTAATAATTTAAATCTGTAAGAGTTGCTATTTTTTGGTGTGAAAATTTAAATAATCCTTAATGAGAATAATGATATTATAGATTACGAAAGCTCCTTCGTATCTATTGAAGTTTTTAGTTTCAGAATTTTTAATAATACAACTTTCTAAAATTTTCCTCAAATTTAATTGAGTTTCTTTATATAGGCCTAGGATTTGTACATTGGTGTCCATGACATGGCTTTTTGTTAAACAATGATATGCTACGTCAGAAATGTCCTTGTTTTTATTTTTTAGGGCTCTTTCGTGTTCTGCTCAGGTCCTTTTTGTCTCGCCTACGTAAAAATTCCCGCAAGTTTTACAAACAGTTTTATAAATCAAACCCATTTCATTTTGATTTTTATGCCGATTTATTTTTATACAAAGTAAATGTAAAAGTGACCACATTTTAAATTACTGTTCAAGCCACAAAACCCATATAAAGAAAAATATTATAGAAAATTATTTAAGAAGATTGGATTGCAACACCAGTTATGAAAATGTGTACAAAGAAAAAATAATTGATATGACTATTCTTCTTAAGAAAATAACTATCCAGACAAATTTATAAAAGACCAAATTAGGTCTTAAAATATCTTCAAAATTAAAGAAATGAATACATTTGAAAATAGAGTTTTCATCCCTTATCTAAATTATAATAGGTTTTTGTTACAAAAATTATGTAAATCATTTAATATTAATGTTGGCTTTAGATATAAAAATAACAGGTTAAAAATTTACTTTGTAAAAAAATAAATCGGAATGAAAATCAAAATGAAATGGGTTTGATTTATAAAATTATTTGTAAAACTTGCGGGAATCACGGAAGGGCCCTAAAAAATAAAAACAAGGACATTTCTGACGTAGCATATCATTGTTTAACAAATGGCCCTGTCATGGACACCAATGTACAAATCCTAGACCTATATAAAGAAATTTTAGAAAGTTGTATTATTAAAAATTCTAAAACTAAAAACTTCAATAGATATGAAGGAGCTTTCGTAAAGTATAATATCATTATTCTCATTAAGGATTATTTAAATTTTGACACCAAAAAATAGCAACTCTTACAGATTTAAATTATTACTAATATATATGAATGATCATTTAATTAGTAATTATTGGTAATAATTGACATCCTATTATTCTAAATTATAATTATAACAACAATTAAATTTGTTGATATTCCATGCCTTTATTTTATTATGCTGTTCAACCCGTTCTTTGTTTCTTTGTTACTGTATTCTAATTTTGGAATTGAAAAAAGGAAGATGTATACTTCCTGAAAATTTGTCTTTTGTATTTAGTATTTAATAAATATTTTGAATACTAATGTGATGTGTGGAAGAGTTTGTATTTGTCTAACATATTCGACATGGAAAGAAAGAAGATCGTGGAAGAATATGAAATAATATTCTTTCGATTTTCAAAAGAATATGGCATGCAAAAAGCAAATTTAATAATAAGTTTCAATTTGTGTTTTCAAAATAAAAGTAAAATTAAAGGATATTTTAATGAATAAAATTTTGTCAGAAAATACAAACCGCTAAAAAGTTATGACGAATTAACATGACAAAATTCCAAATTTTAAAATAGAAAATTAATTTTTTGTTTCAAATAATTTCTTTGTTTTTTTACTTTGAATTAATAAAGACTTCTTTTACCAGATTATTTTGAGTATATTTTGATAGCTTAACAAACAGTGCATGTTGATTCAAGGAAACTTTTATAACATTATAAAGTAAATATATAGAAAATTTAGTTAAATGAGGAGTTATGAACAATGAAATTGAAAAAGAAACGAATTTAAAAAAAATAGAAAGACTCACTGAAATTCACATATACACATGTTCCACTAATTGTTCTAATAGAATGCTTGTTAACTTGAAAATGTGAGTTCATTTCATCTTTGTTACTCTTAGTTCCAATCTGAAATAAATTATAAGAAAAGCAATTAGGCTAAGTGTTTTTTAACTAACATGAAATTATGAAACAACCCAAGTTTTTTTATTTAAACGTTCACTAGTAATTGTGAATTTTTATTAAATTCTGTTCCGTGTTATTAAGAGTTAAATTCACTTAGAAAGAATGTGTTAAAAAAATTTGATCAATTGTTAGGCAATCGTTTTAAATAGAAGATAGTAAGAAAATTTAATAAATGTAACATCACAAAGAGTATAACAGTATGTAAATAAAATTATTAAACAATAGAATTAGTGGATATGCAATAATTTTATAAAAAAATTAAAAGTTATTGCATTTTTTAATATCCAATATCCTTTATTGGATATGTAAAAGATACTATAGTTTGAATTAAAAAAAAACCAATTAATTCTTGTACTAAAAGATCTAAAGGATGAGATTATTATATTCTAACTGTTAGAAGTTCTCGTTTGAGTAAATATCTCGCTTTCTCAAGCATTTTGCATTCATAAATAATGTGCTGTGCTTTCTCTGTCATTCCAGAGTTACAAGAATAAAATGCATTAACATTTTATTATATTTTGCAATATTTTATCCTAACATTTACATGTCCTGTTAAGACTTTAATAAGTTTACAACAAATAACAATGAAGAATGTTAATAATTAAGATTATAATTGGGATATAGGTTTTCCAGTTCACTGTTTTTTGAAAAATTTAGTGATTGAAATCCGGTGATTGAACCCTATGATGATTTCAACCATTCATTATTTCCAGTTGCATTTATACAGTTCTGAATAAATTGCTTAGCTGTCTGATTTAGATAAAGAAAAGATGTAGGATAACAACTCCTAAAGCACCATACTTTTAATAAATGAAAAACACAATAACTGATTTAGTTTCCACGAATCTTTTCAATATTTGTGTCCTCTAACCGAGAACTTTCATCAGTAAATTCCATATTAAAGGAAGAAAAAAAATATGTTTCCTTCCATGACAACAAATTTGAATAAATGATCACAAGCTATCAAAACAAAAATAACAATAAAATAGTGAGAAAACCTACAACTATAAAACTGTTATTATGAAAACATACCTAGCAATTGTAAAATAATTAATTTACAATTAAACAATTGTCAACTATAAATAAGCGGTAATTTTGGTAACATATTTATCAATTGTCAATAAACAATCAACCAAGCCCTTTACAATCTTACTTTACACCAATTGAAAAAATTTCCTGATGAGAGTTCTCGGTTAGAAGACAGAGATATTGAAAATATAGAAGATTTGCGGAAGCTCAATCAGTTATTGTGTTTCTTTTATTAAAAGTTATAGGAATATCATCAGTGACTGCTGCCAATTTTGCGTATTGATCTGTTTCTTCATTGCTTAGATGTGCTTTAGCATAGTGAAATCTGAACTTTTTTGTTCCGTTTTCTATCATTTGTTGTATTTCTTATATTTTATTAGTCTTATGTATACTCATGACTGACTAAAGCATCTTTAGAGTCTAACTTGATTTTTAATGTATTAGGCTAGTAGTAGTAACCCATATAACACCATAATATAGAGCCTCAAGCTCTGTCTTGAACACTTTGAAAAATTATATTTTAGAATATTTTGAGATCTATTTTTATCTTGAATATAAATAGAAATATTAGCTCCTACTCCCTAAGATGTGTTACAGTCGTGTGTATGCATGGTGTAAATGAAAACATGCAACAAGCTTCTAGGGCTTTTTGGAGTGTGAAAATGGAACAACACGAATCATTGGTCCGGAAATGCCATGTTATTTTACACCCCCTCTTTTTAATCACTTGTTGTTGTTGTTGTTGTCGTATCCCCGGATCCATCTTCGGATCACTGGTCATAGCTACACTATAATGGGGAAGGTTTGTTGCCTTATTTTCGTTTGGATATAATTATCCAGGAGGCACCCTAAGGTGAAAATCGGACTTCTGCCTCCTAGGAAGAGAAACAAACACGGAAGAAGGAAGAAACATCCAAGCCCCACGCCGGGATTCGAACCCAGGAACTGGCGCACTAGTCGTCACGGCTGGCCGCCGCCGAGACCGCTCGACTATGCCAGCTCGGCTTTTAATCACTTCAATGTTTTGAACGTTCAAAACATTGATGAAATTTAACGTGCGTTAGAACAATTTTTACAATAAAAAAAAACAAAGAACGCACATCACTAAACAAAACAAAAATTCACTTAACTATTTTTGGTATTTGTACTGGGAATCGGAGACAGTACTGTTTCGAGGTTTGTTGACCTCTGATCACTCCAATCCGCCCAGTATATCTAGCTCAGTGAAATGGAACAATATACAAAACCGACAAACATATAAATCAATGACACCTCAATTAAAAAAAAACATTAGAACAAAATAAAGAATGAAAGGGGTGAATAATTAATTTCCGCTAGCATTCAGCTTAGCATGTAAAGGATTAATTTATTAAAAGGTTAGTATTACAAACGAAATTTAACGTGCTTTAGAACGATTACAAATACCAAAAATAGCTCAGTGAATTTTTATTTTGTTTAGATATGTGCGTTGTTTCTTTTCTTTTATTGTAAAAATTGTTCAATAAAGAACAGGTGTTAAACAAGAGCTAATTTAATTTATTATTTAATTTATTTTTTAATTAATTTATTATTTTGAATTCATGTAAAGTTTATTTATAACCAGAATATACTTCATTTTTTTATTTCATCAAAAAGTTCTGCTTTTCTGTATTCCTTATTAAATAATACTCTGTTAAAGATTGAGGAAGAAAATATTACGAAAGGAATTATCAAATTTACGTCAAGTCATAATTAAACAATTAAATCCTCCAGACTTCACTTTTGAGTTTATGAACAATCTCCATTCTTGCAGGTTATGTTTCATTGGAAAGGCATTCATCAGGCCATCTGCATCATTGCAGGACACACAAGGTGATCTTTTCGAAAGTAAGAAGCAAATTGCTCATGACGAACACGAAATGAAGGCACTTAAATATTTTCTACGAGAAAATTCCATTGCTGAAACCTTGATGACCAGTAACTCCGCTTTTTCCTTTGGAAGTTTCAGGTCCCGAACAAGATCGTTGAGTTCTTCCTGTGTAATCATGAGTGACGCAGAAAAAAAAAACCCTGGTCGACATATTCATCATCATTAGCAGATTCCAGAGACATCGGTTCGTTTCCCTGTTCTGTAATCTGTCTGTATTCTAGTAATCAAAAATTTAAAAAAAGTATGATGTCAATCGAACTGTCAATCAATGCTAACTCCAGATATCTGATTGAACAATATTTGCTTGAACTGGAATATTTTTTAATTTTTTTTTTGCTTTCTGAGACAAGTAGATTCTACTCAGAAAGTCAAACAAAAATATTCAAATAAACATGGGTCAGAAATGAATAGTTTTCGTGAAAAACATACTTGTCGTTATTCAATGTATGTTTGTTTGTTGATGTGATAAAACGTATTTCAAAATATTGATAAAGTAAAACATAGATTAAAAAAAATTGGGAAAAAATGATTTATCTCATAATAAACGTTGATGAAAAAAAAAAAAACTAATTTGTTCCTTAAACGACCAACCATACATTGAATAATGAAAACTTCGTTTTTCGCGAGAACTATTCATTTAAAGAAAAATTAATTGTTTTTTTTTCAACTCCTTTTATTAAAGACACTAAATCAGTTTTTCCTCTATTTTGTATATGTATTTTATATTATGAATATTTTGAAATACTTTTTATCGCGTCAAACTGTGCCAACAAACATAATAAAAAAACAACTACCATAGATTGAATAATGAAAACTATTCATTTCCGGACCCATGTTTATTTGAACTTTCTTACTTGTCTTACTGAGTAGAACTACCTTTAAAATTTGTACAGGAAATTTTGAATTTTGAATCACCCTCTGTAACACTGATAAACAAGCTATAAATATCTGGCATGGTGTTTACTTTTTCTAATGTAGTTTTTTATGCTGATTTCAAATCTGAAAACCGTTTTGCTCTATCACGTCAGGTTTTGAAGATATCGACAAAAACTAATTTTCATGGAACATCGTTCATCAATTTTTTTTACCCCCAAGTAAAAATTGTAATTTTTTAAGCAATGCCACACAATATTTTTGTCGTCTGTGAAAATAGTTATATTTAAGGCTGTTGTGGCTTAATAGGTGGGATTCGAATGGGACATGGGTGCGAGGCTAAATTGTTGTCCGAGTGATGTTGGACTTTGGGGGAAGACACACGGGAGAGACAGTTTAAGGCGATATTATGGAGTCCAGAGGTTGCATAAATTCACCAGATCTATTTTGCTATGTGTACGGCTACCTGACAGACAAATCCCATCGGAAGACTTTTACACCGTTTCTGAAGAAAGCATATGAACTATACTTCGATTCAAAGGTGGATACTGGTAAATCGTGGGCACCACAGTTCATCTGTTTGACATGTGCATGCAACTTGCGTGGTTGGATAAGGAAGGCGAAGAACAACAACCATCTGGCATTCGGAGTTCCTATGATATGGCGTGAGTCAAGCAACCACACCACAGACTGTTATTTCTATTTGTCGAACGGCACCGGATTTTCCTACAAAACTCGTGCATCTATAAAGTATCCAGACGTTCCTTCAGTTTCTAAACCAATTCCACATGATCTCGTTGCTTGTCCAATACCAATAGCACCTACAGAATATACAGTTGATGATGAAACTCAAGAAAGTCCTCTTTCATCTTCCAGCAACGTATCAGACCCTGACTACCAATCTAGAGAAGATATTAATTTAATTGACAATGCTGATCTCTGTGACCTCGTACGGGACCTAGCACTAACCAAAGGTCAAGCTGAACTGCTCGGTTCGCGCCTTAAAGAATTTAATTTGCTTGCACCGGGTACAACATCTTTATATTTTCGCCACAGACACAAGGAACTTGTGAAATTCTTTGCAATGAGTGACAGTATTTGCTACTATACGGACGTTCAAAGTCTGATGTCAAGCCTCGGGGTGGAACACAACATTACAGCATGGCGATTGTTCATCGACCATCGAAAACAAGTTTGAAAGCAGTATTATTACACAATGGAAACCAATACGCATCAGTACCGGTTGGATATTCTATCCACCTGAAAGAGACATATTAAACTATGTCGCTGCTTCTTGAAAAAATACGCTATCACGAGTATAAATGGTGTATCTGTGGTGATTTAAAAGTTATCACAATTCTCATGGGAATGCAGACAGGGTACACTAAGTACTGCTGTTTTATCTGCGAGTGGGACAGTAGAGATAGAAAGCACTACTACATAAAGAAAAATTGGCCAATCAGAACCCGAATGCAGCCAGGAAATAAAAATGTTCTTCGTGTATCGTTGATTGACCATGACAAAGTTATCATGCCACCACTTCACATCAAGCTGGGGCTCTTGAAGAATTTTGTGAAGGCACTAGACAACGACTCAGATGCTTTTCGGTACCTGTGCAATAAGTTTCCAGAGTTGAGTTATGCGAAAGTGAAAGAAGGTGTGTTCATAGGTCCACAAGTAAGGAAAGTAATTGCTGACACCCACTTCCAAGACAAGAATGATAATGAAAAAAATGCATGAGTGGCATTCAAATCAGTTGTAGCCAATTTCCTTGGAAATTATAAATCTGCTGACTATGTAAATGTTGTGAAGAAGTGTATCAGTGCGTACAAACAACTGGGTGTCAACATGTCCCTCAAAATTCATCTCCTCGACTCACATCTTGACTTCTTCCCCGAAAACCTAGGTTCAGTCAGTGACGAACATGGTGAACGTTTTCACCAGGACATCTCGGTGATGGAGTCACGGTATCAGGGTCGATGGAGTGCAGCAATGTTGGCTGACTACTGCTGGACACTTCAGCGTGGCATGTCAAATGCTCAGCACAAACGCAAGTCTACAGCCAAGAAATTCAAACCAAACACACCTTAGATTAAGGAAGTATTTTCAGTGTGTATGGATTTTATGTGTGAATTATATCTTGAACTAGATATTACTATATTGTATATGTATCATGGGACTCAATGTCACTATTTTCTTAGCTAATGCCATGTTCATTAGTACTCCATGTAACAATAATTGTTCTAGTGAAATATAAATGGTTGAAGGAGTATATCTAAAAAACGGTGGGTGATAGAGACAAATGGTTTGCATATTTTGAATCAGCACGTTTCACTTGTCTTAGAACAAGTGTTGGGTACCAAGATATGCACCACTTTTTAAAATTTGTTTTTCAGTGTAATTAAAGTAATTCATTTATTTTTTCTAATTTTTTTTCAAATGATTTAATGTCACGAACATTTTGTCGTGCCATTTTGTTTTTTTTTACCTCTATTTTTAACTCTTTTATTTTATTCTCTTCCTTATTTAATATTTAAACTTCAAAAATGCTTAAACTTGTTTGAATTATTTTTCATCCGATTTTTCTCTCGTTTCTGCTTGTTTTTGCATAGCCATGGCAAGCTTTCTCTTTCTTTATTATTCTGTGGGAAGAAAATTGAACAGGTAAGAAGGAAAGGAAATCCTGAAAACAATTGTGGAACGTTTTTGTAATTAGAGGAGGTGTTCTTGTGAAGCTGAGGAAAACAAAAGACGGGCAAGGTTATAGCGAATTAAAGGTAGTTCCTCGGAGTATGGTGGAAGAAATTTTATCATATTGGCACAATAATAAATTTGTTGGAGGACACCATGGGATATATAAAACTTTGTCTAAAATTCGTGAAAGATATTTTTGGCCTGGATTTTCTAAGAGCGTATGTAATTACGTCAGGAGGTTTCTGAGGTTTCTCAGAAGGTAAAGCCAAGTCGTGAAGGGCCCATTGGCCAGGGACAGCTGTTCAAAAAGTGTGACCGATGGCATACATTAGCAATTGATTTTTTGCAGGACCATTTCCTAGGAGTAGCATGGGAAACTCTTTTCTTTTTGTGGTTGTAGATACCCTTAGTGGTTGGGTGAGGCTAAGTCTATGAGGCAAGCTACGGTAGAAGCTTGTATTAAATTCTTGAAAGAGATATGTCTCCGATAGGGATTTCCGCGAGTGATAGTTAGTGACAATGGAGCACAATTTCGATCGGCTGCTTTTAGGGAATTTGGAGGAATCACGGCATCAAACATCAACTTTGCTCACCTTACCATTCACAGAGCAACCACTCTGAACGTTACATCGGATCGATCAAGAATATAATCAAATGCTATTTGAAAGATAAGCACCAGAAATGGAATATCGAACTAGATCAGTTCCTCTTTTGCATGAGAAGTGCTATCAGTGAAGCGACTGGATACTTGCCAGCCTATTGTATGCTGCTGAGGAAGATACTACCGTGCAGCACAACAATCGAGCAGAGTCTGACTATTGACTGTCTTGGATGGAAAGATATGCAGAATACTCGGTTAAAGCAAATCATAGGCAGTATTCGAAAATACCGCGTATCGTCCGCAGTGCGGGACAAAAATAATTATGATCTCCGCAAGAGGAACACCGTTTTCCAGGAAGGTGATCTCGTTTCTGTCAAAAGCCACTATCTCTCTTCAAAGGTTGATAAAAGAGCTTCTAAATGGTTTCCGCAATATGGTGATCCATTTGTCATTCGTCAGATAACCTCTCCTGTTAGTTACGTAGTGGAACTAAAAGAGAACCCAAAAATAGTGAAGAGAGTTCATGTGTCCCATCTTCGGGCTTTCAGGCAGTATGACAACGATGGTTGGCAATTTATTATCATTCCTTCAGCTTAGTGTTATATTCGCTGACATTGTTGATATTTTTTCGTGCTTGTTTCTCAGGCTGGGTCTGTTCTTCCTGTCTCTTAATTTCGAGCTTCCTGTATTTATCCTCTCCATTAGTCCTTTATTATTTTTATTTGTTCTTGTATTTATTCTGATTTTAGACTGCAGCAGAGTCGCTGAAAGTATAAGGTTATGGTTCAGTCTGCAGCTGGACTAACTTTCATTCTTTATTCACCCTACAAGTGTGTTTGTTATGCTCTTATATAAGTCGGAAGGATCAACGCTCCCTCATCCTCATGTCCCAGTCTTAATCCGTTATTATGGCCTGTTTTATTGATATTTTAAGGATTATCTACTACGTCAAGGATATTTTGGAATGCAATAAATGTCTTTGCTTAGTCTGTGATTTTGCCAAGATTCAAATTCTGACCGGTAGTTTGTTTTGCATTTCTTTATAAAATGCTTGGCTTGGTTGTAGGATAGTAGTAGTATCTTTTTGTTGGACCTGCTAGTTCCGACATCTGTTGTTGGGTGGCGTTTGTCACGAACATTTTGTCGTGCCATTTTGTTTTTATTTACATCTATTTTTAACTCTTTTATTTTATTCTCTTCCTTATTTATTATTTAAACTTAGAAGAGTTTTTTATTTTATTGATTAAATATTTTTCATCCGATTTTTCTCTCGTTTCTACTTGTTTTGCCAAGTTGCCATGGCAAGCTTTCTCTTTCTTTATTGCGCAACTACCTTCCCGTTGGAACTTGACTTTCTGCGCTTGTCACTATTTTGAACTGTTATATGTTTGGTTATTTCTTACTTTCCTCTATCATCCGTAACCAATTATCTTGGGCTTTTATTTTTTATGGGAACCCCCCTCGCCTTTCGTCTTTAGATTTATCAGAAATATGTGCGAGAATTCGATTTGGCTTCTCTAGAATTAACATGTATTTATTGCAGTCTCCCACTCCACTGAACGATACGAGCATCGTTTGGGTGGGAAACTCGTTTTCTTACACAGTTATTATTAGATGATTTGACGGACAACGTGGTCGAACTCGTTTTATCCATGCTTTAATCGCCAAGTGATTGTGTGCTCTGCAAACATTGGAATTTGTGATAATTCGTGGTGCTTCAAGATATCAGCTAATCAGATCAAATGAATATACTCCAGTCCAGCTTGCAGCCTACCAGTGACTTAAGACACTCTTACAAATACTTTTTCTTCATTTTTCCTGCTGATCAGATCGGCGAGACTTCAAGTAGTGGATAACAGCTTTGCCTTGAATTTCCACCTTCTTCAGTCAACAGTTTTCCTACTGGACTAAAATTTCTGCGTTTTGTCGTGTTTTATTCTCTTAAAGATTAGCCGATCTTTTCTTTCAGTACATTACTCCTGAGCTAGTTATCCTTCTGATTTATCTGACAATACGTAATTTCAAAAGTATTTTCATATTTTCATCTCCTTATCTACTTATTTATTATTTACCTTGTGAATTTATCCCATTTATTAACTTGTTTATTGTGCTTAATATCTGGATTTTGCATGATTCCTCGTTTATTCAGTTATCTGCAATTGTTTTACGTTCTTCTGATTCTATTTGGGCCAGCGGGATCAGAACGATCATCTTTAACTTCCATGTGACATTAATTCACTATGTTTATCATCGAATACATATTCACTTCAATTTCTTTACATTTACGTTTCTGTGTTTTCATTAGTCATTGTGCTAAATGCCGATTGAACTACTGTTTAAATGTTTTCTCATCAAGAATGCTACAGGGTTGTACTGATGTTGCCCATAGACTTTATGACGGGTGACTGTCGAGACATTAAGTTTAGCCAAGGATTACAATAGCTGCGAATCATTTTATTAATGTTATCTAAATGACTTCTCAAACAATGTTTTTTTATTAATTATTGAATTCTTTATCCAGAAAATATTTAAATCAGTCATATGCATTATATTCAAATTTCTCCTTCACCCATCAATTGATTTTCTCTACGAAAACTTGAGAGGAAAAGATAGTTGTGTTGTACTTACTAAAGGTTGGCCAGAATTCCAGTATTCCTATTGAGAGCTCTAGTAAGCTCCAAACTGCTGCAATATATTAAATTTAATATTTTACATATTTAAATTTAATTAGTTGGAGTTTATTTATTAGATAAATATTTTCTTGTGTTTGCTTGAAAAGAAAATTTAGTTTGAAATTTTATTTTTTTTTACCAATGAGAAATGAGTGAGTTGACGTCACACGGGTAGTTGTGTGTGCTGACGTAATGAGAGAAGTCGCTTGGGATTGAGACGAAGAGGTTGATTCGTCTAGCTCCTCTCAAGCATGAAGAGCGGGATTTTTAATTACGCTAGGTCGCTGCTGAAACTAAGAAAGTGATAATATTATGGATGCAGTCGACGAAACTCAAGTAAGGAGTATCTGTAAAATTCCGATAGCCTGCTCGCGACATTTAAGAAGTCAGTAATAGCTGTGAGAGCGGAAAATTATATCTGAAAACTCCCAGTGTTCAGAGACTGAATAAGTTTGATAATCGAGCGGTTAAAGGAATCCTAGTCGGACATTCAACTAGACTAAGAGGCTACAAAGTTTGGTTACCTGACCAAAGAAGAGTAATTGAAACCAAAAATGCTTTCGTGAATGAAAGAGTACCTGGTGTGAATCTTCTATCAAACAAACTTACTAGTCCATGTGAATATAAAAATCAAATTAAAGTAATAAATCCATTAGATCAAAGTCGGTCATCGAATGAAGAGTCTGAAGAAGAAGTTGAAGAAAACTCTAAAGATGATGATGAAGAATCTGAAAAGGAAGAAGATGTAAAGGAGGAAGAAAACAAATCCAGGGAAACTAATTCAGCACAAAGATTAAAACAAGAACAGTCATTCGAAAGAGATGACGTGAAGTCCCCAATTTC
>JAFIDM010034441.1:133028-163965 GCA_023159025.1 Thereuonema tuberculata | reverse complement strand
GCTCGCGACATTTAAGAAGTCAGTAATAGCTGTGAGAGCGGAAAATTCCCAAAGCCGAATTGATGTTAGTAATAAGTACTTCGAACGTAGGAGTAAAACTAATTATGGATATTTAAAGGACTTTATTCTTCGAATTGTTACAAGTAAAGGTAACGTTGAATTTCTATCGAAAAGCGTTCATAGAGATTAACGAAGATACAAGATTAAGATAGGTTTTCCGAGTTATAATAGACGATTCCATTTCGAAAAAGGTCACAGCGGTAAACAAGCCGTAACTAAGAACTCTATCGATTAAAACTATTATTAAGTTTCTGAGAAGCATCTAAACGAAGAAGCCATTCGTTTACTTGAAGAAATAAGTATTATTTTGCTAAAAGGAATCGAACTGAATTTAAATCTCAATTATATTAAAGGCAACAGAACGTTTGCGAAGTCCGTGATGTCTGGAACGATCCAAGTTCAGTCGAACAGAGGGTTGAAGAGTTCAAGAACCTGAATCATAGAAGTGCGTTCGAATTACGAAGTGATTTTCTTGAAGAATAAAAGTAACGGAACTAATATAGAAGAAAGTGCACTACTATTAAGGATATGGCAATTTAGGAACGAAGATTGATTCGAATAAAAGAAGAACTCTTAACCAATTAATAATGAAGAAGTGGAAGTCATACAAGTGGAAAGGAGACATCATTACACAGAAGAGGATTAAGTGTTTCTAACAATAAAGAATACGAAGAGGAAAGTGCAAGTGTGCAATTGTGATAAGTGTTAATGGCCTGTATGTTAATTAAGTGCTTATTAGTAAAGTCAACAAGTGGTTGATATTTAAAGTGAATCAGTGCTACATGTTTTCGTGAAAGGTGTTCCTGTAGTGAATCATCACTTGAAGTCTACAATTTGTAAGTACATTTTACTTTATATAGTTTGTAGTGATACAAACATTGAAGTAGCCGAATTACAATAATGCGATTAGAATATTCAATAAGTTTTTGATTGAATGATTTCATGATTATTTCCACATAAGGGAAAAACCTAAGATAGTAGTTAATATCGTATCATTGGGAAGTATACTAGTGAATTATTGAGAACTGTCACATACGTGTGAAATTGCCATTTTCGATTATTGAGTATTTTAGAATATCAGTATATACACATAGGTGGGAAACCATTGTTAATGTTTTTGTATTTAGATATTATAATGATATTGTAAGTTATATAACAAGAGTTATTAGATCATACTGTGATACAGTATATAATTTTACAATTACACTGAGACTAAGCACAATTATGGTGATCATTGTTTAATGATATTTATTGTAGATAAGGATTATTTACATTGAGATTAGAGACTGTTAGTATATGCAAAAGTGCATACAGTTTATTTATTCATGTTAGCCTTAGCATTACATGTAATTGGACAATACAATATAGCTAATGAATATTGTAATAAACAATTTTAAAATTTTCATAGCCCTTGTTTTTCTGCTTTGGTGTGCTCTTCTCTGGAAGTATGCGTTTTTCCGCAATATCCGCAGCACAAACTAATAAAGAAAATCCTACGAGAAGCAGAAAATAGGCTTCTCATGCTTGGGGAGAAGGATTTCGGGAAGAAAAAAATAAATCTAACAAGAAGGTGAATTTTATCACGCAAATATGCATGGTACAGTATCAACAAATGAATAACTAAAGCAGGGCAAAATAACGATGCAGCTTTGTGAAAAGTTGTATGTGCAACTTTGCTGTTTGAGCGCTTTTCCAGATGCTTGAGCACAGTTGTAACCGGAGTTGTATGCAGCAAAAGCTGTCAAGACAAGAGGATGCAACTCCAAAAGCTCCATGTACAATACCCCATCTAGCGCCGTGTTGGAACACGTCACGCATGACGTCACGCCCATGGTAAAACTTGGCGCCCAAACAGATTACCGTCGCTTAAGATTGACGGACAGCGATTATACAAAAAATATCGGAGATTTCCGACATTTATTCAGGCAGAAATAAAGTTTATCTGGAAATGCATTAATTTCATGGGTAGATTTTAACAGAGCATGTGATAAACCTGGATATTTGCAATTTTTCACAGCAACAGGCAAAGCAACAATAGCTTCCAGGTTGCCAATTTCCCAACACTGCCACAGGACGTCATTGTTGTCAATTCCGGTTGTAATAATATTGGCTGTGGATCATTGTTCTTCGTGTATCGCATTATTGCCTTCCCCTGCGAATGCAGATCGGCTAATAATAGTAACGCAATATTTCTGTTTTGTTGCCGTTAATTGCAGTTCCTGTGTTGCAGGCCAGCACCGCAATTTTCGTGACGTATTGTCAAATGACGTAACTGCAATTCGTCCTCTACTTCGTGTGGTGTTCGCATGGCGGCGTCCACCAAGTTGCATCGTTTTCGCCCATGACTGTCGTTTGCAACTTTCCTGCGTGCAACTTTTTCACGGAGTTGTACAGCAAAAGCTGCATCCTGTTCGCCCTGCTGAAGAGAAAGCTATGATGAAACATCAAGTCTTTCATGCTTGCTCTTTTTAAAAACTGGGAGAGAAATTGGATTGACCTAAACTTTTACTTGCACCAAAAAAAAGAAGTATCGCACTTCATTCTAGATAGGATAACATTTGCATTATCCCAGCAACAGAGAGTACAAATCAATATCCTAAGTTTACTGTTGAAAATGATTCTCACTACAACTGAAGTTGCTTTGAATGTAATGTCCTTCTACAATGCACTGCAGCAGCCGATTGCCTGAATTTCGAGGCTGTAAGAACAAACGTATGGGCACGTTAATCAATGTGGTAAAACATTCAAATGCTGTGTGAAGAAGCTGGGTTTAGTTCTCGACCTAGGCGGAGGTTGACCTAACTTATTCCTGTTGGATTAGTAAACGCAGTGATCCTTATCTCTGGCGACCCGAATGGACTATGTAAGCCTGAAGTGGGATTCTTCAACTGTAAAGTTTTGTAAAAGTCACATAATGGGAAATGTAACGTGCGTCTGTGAGTGAAGATGTTAGTGAGGAATAAATTAAAGAAGTGAAAACTTTCAACAATTACAGATTCACTCAACTACTTTTGGAATTTTCAAAGCGGGAATCAAAAACAGACTGTTTCAAGGTTCCTACTGGGCGAATCTATCTGATTCGCCCAGTACTCAAAGCTCAGTGGATCAAAGAAACTTATACAAAGGACAATTTTTAAACAAAAGCAAAATTAAAATGTTTTTAATTAAAAAACATCATAATATAAATTCCGAATAAAAAGATTAGTAAACTAATCGCCGATTCCATACCGCTTAATTTATGAAATAAACACAAACACAATGGCCAATTTAACGTGTGATAAATATTAGTGAGGAAATAATTAAGGTTAAAAACGCACATTTATAGATCCACTGCGCTAATTTTTCAATTTTCTTACCGAAACAAATTGTTTCAAGGTTTTTATCTATGACAAGTAGTCTTTCTAAGGTAAAGGGATTGATATTTGCAGTGTGTTTTTTTCCCCCCAATACTCAGTCGACGTCCGTGACGAAAGCAACTACATACATACACGGTGGTTCTGTCAGGGTTTGATTCCTGGTGCATTGGTATGACGGTCTATGATCCTCAAGCCATTGATCCATAGTGCATTTGCATGATAACGCGGGGCCCATAATTAAACCGCCAAACCTCGAGAAACAACCCTAGCCTAAGGCGCGAACCTACAGATAAACACAATAATAATAAATAATTTTCAAATAGGAAGAAAAAGATATAAAGTGGTTAATATGAGTGTCAGAACCTTTCCCTCCAATCCTCTGCCTGTGATAAGACTAATTTCTTCTTTCCATGGAATAAACCCACAGACATAAAATAAAATGTGTTTGCTATAAAAATATTCAAGATTATAAATATAACAGGAAAGTCTAGAAAAAAGAAATAACGGGTTTTTTATTAATAGTAACACTTACAACTATGAAGACACTGCTTAAATCTTACAGATTTAGCTTTCAATCTTATATTTGTTTAAAATTCCTAATGATTCTCCAAACAAAGGCTATAGAATATAAGTTAATGCAGTGTTTTACCATCAGATAACATTCATTGATAAAAAAAAAGTTTAAAAATACAAAAAAAAACAGTAAATAGGAAAACAATGATATATGTCGTTATAACATGGGCCCGGTAGCCGAGTGGGTAAGGGCGCTTGGCTGCGGGTTGGAGGTAGCGGGATCGATTCCCGGCCTCGGCGGAGGATGGGAATTTTTTCACGCTTCTTTCTCCTCCAAACGGGCCCTAGGGTCTACCCAGCCCTCTATAGAATGGGTACCGGGTTTCTTTCCCGGGAGTTAAAGGCGGGCGAGCGACGGGCCGACCCCCCGTCCTCAACTTTGTCCCGTAGCTTTCTGAACACTGGAGCCTACCCTCCAGCTGCATTGCGCGGTCCTCTGGGCCTGATCGCAACTTTAACTTATATGTCGTTATAACACTGTTTAACTCTAATTAAAAATGGCAATAGATCTCCAATTACCAACTATAGGCCTATCGCAATTCTTTCGGCTCCTGCTAAACTATTTGAGATTATCTTACATAAACAATTACATCAAATGACGGAAACCTTTATTATTGACACTCATATCAATTGGATTCTTAACTAAGAGATCAACTGTCATGAATTTAGTAAATTTTACTAACTCTATCTCCAATTCTTTTGATAATAAGAAGCAAATTGATGTTCTCTATACATATTTCGAAAAGGCATTTGATAAAGTCGATCATCAACTGCTGCTTAATAAACTCTCATGTTTTGGTCTGAATACAATTCAGTTTCTTTACTCCTACATTACTGAAAGAAAACAATTTGTGTATTACTGTGGTAAAAAATCCTCCAATTTTATTGTCAACTCTGGAGTACCTCAAGGCTCCAACCTTGGGCCTCTTCTCTTTATTCTTTTCATTAATGATCTCCCTCTATCTTGCGGAATACGCATTGTCTAATGTTTGGTGATGACTGCAAATTCTTTAAAGAGATCTCTAGTGAAGATGACTATATCGCTCTACAGAAAGATATGGATAATATTGTTACATGATGGTTGGAACAGCGGCATCTCCCCCCCCCCAGAATACAGTGAACTAAGCTGGCAGCGCCTCCCTTCCCTCCCCTTGGTTTGCGGGAATGGACGCGTTGGCGGCCATATAAGCAGCTCCAGAAGCTAGAGAAGGCAGTTCGTGTCGGGGCAGGAGCGCAAAGAGGAGGCAGCACCAGTTCGTGTTTGGGCAGGAGCACAAAGAGGAGGCAGCAGCAGTCAGTTCGTGACCGAGAGCCATTGAGTGCGGAAGTCAGCCGAAGAAGCGAGAAGTAATCCAGAGAAATTAGCCTCCAGTCGAGAGAAGAGAGCAGAAACAGTCATCGTGGCACGAAGCCGACAGCAGCCTCAAGTCGGGAGAAGAGAGCATAGTCAGTCATCCTTGCTGCCCGGGGTTACCCAGGGAAGCAGAGACTTCATCCGTGGCATTGGGCCACCCAGTAATCTCCAGCCAGGAGAAGAAAACAGCAGGAAAGTGGAACGAACGGTGACAAGCAGCCACAGCAGAGCATCTCCACGCTGGAGACGAGAGAAAGTTGGCCGCCATCCGATAAAAGGGAAGCCCGGTAGACCGAACAGCCAGCCGCCTAGTAGAAAGGAATGAAGCAAGGTAGACCTAGCGATTAACCACCGCAAACCAGTACGAGAGAATTTCGATTGCCTTCGCAGCAAGCCGCCGCTAGCAGATCTCTTCAGGCGGAGATCGGGGAAGAACGGAACAGTCCGCCCCCCCCCCACCTAGAACCGAGCTGAAATTGGGTCTTCCTTCCAGGGAAGCAAAGATCTCATCGATCTCCAGGGCCGCCTTCAGAAGAGAAGTTTCCAGCTAAAGCCATCATAGAAGGACTGTTTAAGACTGTTAGTTTAAAATAAGAAATCCTCTTTGGACTGTTAGTTTAAAATAAAAGAACCTCAGTGGCTCACCAAAGTGAATTTGGCTCGCCAGCAATAAAAATAATAAATAATAATTATTATAAACTTTTTTTCAATATTCCTAAATGTTCAATTATTTCTCATATAGCAAAGAAAAAATGGTTAATTACAATTACACTCTAAATTGCATCACATTAACCAAGAAAAGAGATATCAAAGGCCTTGGTGCTTTCTTCACTTATAATCTTTCATTTAATTATCATTATGAACATGTGACAAATAAAGCCAATAAATAATTGTCTTCGTAAATCGTCAAGGAAGTATCTTTCGCAATATCTCTAATCTTACTTTATAATGTCTTACTTTAATCTTACTTTATAATGCCTTTGTCCGCTCGAATCTCGAATACGCTTCAATTCTTTGGTCTCCATATCAACAATACTGAATCAAATTAATTAAAAAATCTTATATTCAAACTCAATATGCATTTTATTGAGTATGAGCATTATCAAAAATCATACCAAAGTGCAGTAATGTTTAATTATAATTCAACACACAACTGGTAAAGCAAAAAAGCAGTAATAATGAATGGTCTAAAAAGAATAACAAAAAACACTTTGGATGAAAATAAATGGTATGGGAAAATAAAAGAATTCAAACAAAAACTGAGATTTAAAGAATATCCTACTAAATTAGTGAATAGAGTTTGTAGGGATTATTTTCAAAATAAAATAAAAGAAAGTTCAAAAAAAGAAAGCAAAAACATCATCAGAGTACCATACAACGTCAAAATTCCTAACAGATAAATACAATTTGTAAATCAAACGAAATCTCGATTGTGAGGGTGGCAAATAAGAGTTTAAGATCTTTGATAAGTAAAAAAGCAGAGGAAATAGATAAATTAATGGATACTGCTAAAGTTATATATAAGCTAAAATATAGAACATGTAATGGGGTCTATTTTGGTAATACAGAGAGAAAATTGAAGGAGCGAGTGAATGAACACGTAGCTGCTTTCCGCAATAACCACCCGAATGTTTCTGATTGGGCCTATCACTGTATAAAATTAGGTCATAACCCTGATCCGATAGTTGAGATAATGTATAGAAATGTTTATGACAAAGACACTACGTTCATCCTGGAGGCATGTGTTATAAACACTTTTAAATGTTTTAACAAATATAAAGGAGTAGAAATTAGCCAAACACTATTAGATAAATTTAAAAACAATTGTAAAAATTTGAAAAAATTCCAATAATTTCAGTAATAATTTGTAAACAAAATCCTTTGTAATAATTTGTAAGAACAAAATCCTTTGTAATAATAATATGGAAGATTGAAATGTTATTAATATTATTACCAAACTCATTATTGTAATAATATGGAAGATTGAAATGTTATTAACATTATTGTAATAATATGGAAGATTGAAATGTTATTAATATTATTACCAAACTCATTATTGTAATAATATAGGCCTAGAAGATTGAAATGTTGTTAACAATACTATAATAATCTAGAAGTTTAAAATGTTTGAAATGATGTTAATTGTATATATTATTACCAGATTCGTTACTGTATCTTACGAAAAGTTTTTCCATATATTAAGTCTGATGAAGCAGTTAAAAGACAATAAACTGCGAAATATTGCGAAGATAAAAAGAAGATGTGTTTTGTATCATTAATAATAATTAAAAAATCTCCCAAAAAAATTTCTTAAATATCTTTTTTTCAGCACTTTTGGATTTTATCCTGATCTTATTAGTTACGGCACTCTATTATCAAATTTTAAAACTGAACCTTTAACATTGCGTAGGCGAAGTGCCTTTCATATTTTTCTTTATAAGATTCTTAATAATAAAATCTATAATTCTATATTACTAGGGCAAATTAATTAATTCAATGTAGCTACCACACCTAATCGAAATAGACGCCTTCTCTACACTGCCTCTGTGCGATCTAAAAAATACAAAAAATCTCCTATTATTAGAATGTGCGACGAATACAATCGTCAGTGTCATAATCTTGAGATTTTTCATATGAATTTTAAATCTTTCAATTTAGCCATTGTTTAGAGTCACCTGATTCCCCTGCTATTCCTTTTTTCTGTCTTTATTTAGCTTTCTTTCAACTTCCTCTCTCTCTCTCTCTCTCTCTCTCTCTCTCTCTCTCTCCTTCTTTCCATCTTCAATCCCAATTTCTTTATTTTTCCCATATCCCTAGATGGTGCTGTACTTATTCATGCATATATAGATACGAATAAATGATATATATACATATATATTTATTTATTTTTTATTGGGTTTATTTATAACGTTTTTTTTTATGTATTCTTGTGTTTCTTTTTGCGTATTTTATACAGTTTATATATCCGTTATATTCCGTTAGTTTGCTTTTTTGTGATTCTTTTTTCTTTTTATATTTCTATATTTGTATGTATACTGTTTATTTCTTTACGTTAGTATATCTTTTTAGAGATACTGTAACTTGGTATATTCCCTTTGTATCTTTACTACAAAATAACACAATTGCCAACTCCAATAAAAAGGGTAATATTCATCGTGAATAATACTGTAAAGAAAATTCCTTTAAAAAAGAGAAAACACAGAAGCAAATATAGCAAAATCGGATATAAAAAACAGTCGATACACCCGTTTACTTTTACGAGAGTTAAACACATTTCTTATCTCTCTCTCTCTCTCTCTCTCTCTCTTTCTCTCTCTCTCCCTTTAGTAGATTGGATGTTGTTTTAAAATTAACAAAGCACAAAACACAATCTGTCTTTTTGTCTGTTCGACCGTCGCAAGGATTGGAAGAGCATCTCGGAATTACGGGAAAGTTTCGTTTTTCAGCGAAAATAAGATGGCATCTCAGTGAAAATAAGATGGCAACAATGTTCGATGATCGGTTTTAGATTACATAATAAATCGGGCGATGATTAGCGTCCATTACAAAGAAAACCTAACATGTTTAATGTCACGTTCTTCGCTCTGCTCTTTTGGATTCGATGAATGGATTTTATGTCAACGTCTGTAATATTAAACAAAATTGGCGGCTCGCATCCATCTTTGCAAAGGACAATACATCTACGATGCGTAAAGCTTTGCCTGTCCATCGGATTTTTAGATTGACTGTCGCCAGCAACAGGCTACACTAAGAAATCTCGGAGTCGGGGCAGGTTTTACGTCCGGCATCTTCGCTTGCCTCCGGTGGCATAAAGCGGCGGCGTATCGTCCGACATCTTTTTGACTTCGTTATTATGAAATTAGAAAAGATTTCTACTTACAATTTGTCGTGGTTACCACCGGCTGTTTTTCCATATCCAGTGTTGAACATGGCCGTGATCCGAGGAAGTGCCATTCTAGATGAACCTTCACCAGCAGAAGTTTGGAGCTGTGTTTGTCATGTCCGCTGTCTTGTCGTCTCTCTCCAATCTCCAGTAATGCCTCGTTTTTCCCGCCGTTTTGCAAAGTTTCACTTTGTTGTCCACTCAGAGCGGCTTCTCGATCACGTGGCTCTTCTCTTTCCCGAGGAAAGAAATAAAGGCGTGGATTTCCACACTAATCACATGTTGTTGTCCGCGCAAGTTTTAAACTACTTAACTCATACAGAAAAATAGAAAACAAGATATCATTAAAAAAAATATTACAAATAAACAAAATGAGAAAAACACAGGTACACTTAAATACAATCATCATAAGTCGAAACCTGATTCTAGAAGGCTAGGATCGTATCGTATCACTGACCATTTATGTCAGATGACATCTATCATAAGTTTGGGCAAAATGGGCGAATCAAAATGATAATAGATAGGAACCTTGCAATAGTCTTTTTGATTCCCGGTACGAAAATTCCAAAATTAGCTGAATTGATCTTTAATAATGATTTCAGCCAGGTAAGGATTATCAGAAAGTTGGAAAAAGGCCGCACAATCACCGATGTTGCAGGGAGATTGGAATCGCACATACTGTTATCTTCAGGCTCTGGGCAGAACTTCAAGTGAGTTCAAGAAGCACTGCAGGAAGTCGGCCTCGACTGCACATGAAGACTGATGTTCAGTAGTAACAGCTAATTGCAAGTAACATCAGGCGGCCAGTCAGCTTGCGAGTTGCCTCATTTCCAGCACTAGAACGAGGATATTTCGCAAAACTGTGGCTCGACAGCTTGTTCCGTGATGCCATTGGCGAAACATTTCTTTTTATGGTAATAATGCTACACCTCATTGAACCAAAGCAATGGAGAGACACGTGGATTCTGAGGATATTCGTCGAATTGATTTTGCATGTACGCTATCCAGACATCACCCCACTGAACACGTATGGTACGTTATGGGAGACGAATTGTAGCGCGCTGCACCTTGCCGGAAAACAAGCAGTGACTCATCCATGCTCTGAAGGAGGAATGAAACAATATGCCCCAGAAATTTGGTGAATCACTTGGTGATGAGCATGCCACGACATTGTGATTGCTGCATCCCTGTTCGAGGCGGACATATTCTCTTCTGAGAAGTTTAATGTATGAGTTTTGGTACGTGTTTTCCATCCATTCTCCACCTACGTTAGGTATATCGTTTATGTAAAAGACATGCTTACCATTACTTTGATTTGTAATTTCCTTGACATTTTTGTGTATTATCCTGTGTTGAATGACGGGCATAAATATCTTGTCATATTTCTCTGCAATCATGTACAATTCTCTCTATACATGCACAAATGTTGCCCATCTATAAGTTTCGGACATGTCTGTAGTTAATAGAAAATTTTTAACAATGTCATTTTTGAATATGATGTATAATATAAACACATAATGTACAAAATTGATTACAAACATCATCCTTGTTATTATAGTAGATAAATTAAAAGGGTTTATCTATTCTCTTTTTTTCTAAATATATGAATAATAGCAGCTATGGCAGAGAATGATAACTCCTTCCGTCTTTTCTCTGCGGACTCTGCGGAACCTTTTACTTAGTAATAAAACATGATTGACAGAGCATGAATACTAATCATTAGAGGAACTTTATTTCCACAACTTCAAAAATCAATGTTCTTTTACTAAGCTGTCCATAAAATGACAGTGAAATAACCGAAATATTGCAGAACACTGATTAGAAACAAATTTAAATCAGCATCAGAAATGCACAACACATATTTTTCTTTTTGTGATTAGTACTCATTTGTCTTTTCGTTCTTCATAAAATATTACAATTTCATTATATTTTAAAATGGTGCGTGTAATTATTTATAAAAACTTAAGTATTCAATAAAATAATTTACTGAAGAGCTACCTTAAGACCTTACCGAATTTAGTCAAAAATCAATTCTTTTTTCTTTTCGTTGCGGCTTGTCATTGTGGTTAGGTTTTTTAATTAACTGTTATGGTTAATTTAATAATTAATTATAAATTAAAGTTGATTTTTTGGATAATTTTAATTTTCAACATTAAGATAATGTGTTATTATCAAAGAAATTCTTACCTGAATACTGAAGTTTGTTTTCTCTGAAGTGAAATCATACATATCCCATAAACTCTCGACTGTCATATTTGGTAGACGAATAAAATCTGAGAAATAAACTTCTGTGGCATCTGACAAATTGTATATTTCTCGGTATTCTTTTCTCAACTTTTCAGCTATTACATTCTTTCCAAACATATCAGCTGGACAAAAAACAAACGCTGGCAATGGTATTCTATTAATCTTCTCGAAGTAGACATCAATAGCTGGGTTACCAGAGTAATATTTAGCGACACATTTCCCTATTTCATTTAAGCTTATACCACTGCACACCAGTAAAACTAATACCCATAGATATTTTCTGAGGTTTTGATCAGATGCTTTCGTTATTCTGTCCAACCCTGGAATACTGATTACTGGAGGAGGAAGAAGTTTTCTTCGGAAACGACAGGGAACGTTTCTTCTTATTTCGTTTCTGGTCTGTATTTTTATGAGCCGAATTCGGGAAGCTTTGATTCGTACGATTTTTTTCCGAAATCTACGAAATCGTCTACGCTCTCTCCATGATTCTCTTTTGATACTTCTATTTTCCATGATTTATACTTTGATTTTCTTGCTTTAACGATACGATATCTAGGAAAAAAGTAAATGCAGTCACTTTCTCTTTACTTTAAAAATTAACCAAAATAATGTTAAATTAAATTAAATTTTTAGAATTTAAGTATTTTAGCAGATATTAAATCTGTTATTCATTTGAAAGACAGTCATTGAAAGGCAGAGAAACAATTGAAAGTGGGTAAAGGAAGGAGGGCCGATGCGGAAACGGCGTTTCTGGCAATTCCATTAAGAAGAATACTACTGTTTTATTTGGATATCTTTTTGAATTTTTTCACGTGCAATTTTTTTTCTCACTAGAACAAAAACTACAGAAACCTATTTTTCTTTACATGGTGCTCTTTTTTTAAGGTTGGGGAATCTTTATTTATAATTTTTAATTTAACAATTTTTTTTCTAACTTATTCTTCAAAAAGATAAATGAATTCTTTCAAACATATTATTTTAATTTTACTTCTTATTCATTCAGAAAATGCCGGCTATGATTGCATGATGTAAAGAGGTATTGGAAAGTCATAAAAAATGAAAGAGTTGATGTAATAAATTTATTTCTTAGCTTCTTACAGGAGACTTAGTTCATTTGTAAAGAAAGTCAGTTTTATTTGTAAAAGTAACTTTCCTCTACTCCTACAAAATTCTTTTTCATGAGTTTTCTGGAAACATTATCATCTGTGTTCCGTTTGTCAAGAATATTGGGAATTTCATGTCCAAATCACCATCATTGTTCCAGAAGGATATTTTATTGTAAGTTCTATCACATTCACAAAATTTTGGAATTGAAAACTGTAAGATGAATTATATGGATTCGAAATATCATATTTAATAATATGATATTATTAAATATGATATTGAATAATAATATTGAATATTTCAAGCAGAATTTCTTTTTGACATTTTTATCAATTTTGTTTAAATATTTTTTTGTATTACAAGATTTAGTTAATAATAGGAAACATTGATATTTCAACACAATAAAACTGTTGTTGCGAAGTTCGAAAAACTTAATTTAAGAAATAATGGTCTAGTATATTGTAATTGTTTATTGCTCTTATTACTAAATCTCAAAATTAGTTAACAGAAAAATTGAAAGTCAATTCTATTAGGTTGAAAATCTAAAATATTGGTTTGGTTGACTGATAAGTGAGCAGACTTAGAAGCAGCTGAAATTAAGGGAAATATAAGGAGTGTTTTCGGTGAAGACCATATTAAACGAAACAACAGTTTAGCATTGGTTCCAAAAATTCCGTGAAGGTGATTACAACGTAAACAATACTCCTAGAAGACGACATGAAAAAGTGTTCTCAGCCGAGCAGGCGAAAGAACTGATCGAGTATAACCCATATCAAAGTTCACAAGAGATGGCTGAGAAATCTAGGATATCTCACACAACAACTTTACGCTGTCTGGAAGAACTTGGCGAAGTGCGGAAGATGGATAAGTTCCCCATGAACTCACAGAAGGATATAAGACTACATGTTATACAATTTGTTCTTCACTCCATCTCCGCGAAGAAAGAGTCTTTCTTGCGTAGCATTATAACCTGAAAACTGGATAGATCTAATGTATGAATTAGTAAGAGCTTATCATCTTGGCTGGAACGAGCGAACCAATAGCAACTCATTAACCATCTCTTCACTCACGAAAAATTCTTTGGACTGTATGGTGGTACACGGCTGGAATTTTCATGGGAAATTTCTTTGCTGGGAAGAAGCCATTACAGCAGGAAAGATGCAGACTACACTGGTCAATCGACAAGATCCTATTTTGCGTCATTATAATTCAAGACCGCACACGCATAACACACCTACAGGAAACTTCACGAACTTGGATATGTTTTGCCCCATCCACATTATTCACCCGACGTTTTGTCAATAGATTTTCACCAATTCAGACATTTGGACAACTTTCTGAATGGCAGGAGACACCTCCAAGATTGTGATCTCAAAAAGGACATCGAAGGGTTCCTGCCAGGCCTGTATCTACATATTTGCTTGCCCCCCCCCCCTCCCATTGCAAGTATCGGAAAAGCCCCCTTCCCCATTAATTAGGATAGAAATAATGGCAACTTATTTCGGAATCATTAACTACAATTATTGGTAACTAAATACCATAAAAATTATGACTAGCACTTTAGAGTATAACTAATATTATTAATCAAAATTAATAATTATAAATGCTTGAAATATAATCTCAAATTATTAAAAGTGAATGATTAAATAAAAAGATGAATAATTATGACGTCACCGATTATTGGAATAAAAGTGGAGGCGCTGCCACGTTTTCGTCAGTAAGAGTAAGAAGTAAGAGTAAGATGTAAGAGTAAAAGCGGTAAAGTGAGACGAAAGCACATTAGCAGAGTGGGAGGTTCCATTCATTAGAATCCCCGATACCAGAATGGAAAGGCCAGACCTACGTAAGCAGCCGACGTTATGAAAGCCCGAGGAAGCAAGACGCATCACGGGAAGCAAGACATCATGTGCACGGTCAGCTACGAAGGAGCGAAATATGAAATCGACTGAATTGCCTTCCAAAAGCAAGAAAATTAGACTGGATGACTTTCATTGAGCGTTTAGTGAGAATTTTATATAAACTGTGAGTTGAATTTACATTACCATAATATCAAAGGTCGATTCAGCGAGTTCAAATAGAAATTCAACTATTTGTATGGAACAATTCATTAGAGAGAAAGGGAAGAGATTAACTAAAGAAGAAGAGAAAGTGAACTTAATTATTACAAAAAGTATTAATATGATAATTGAGAATTATCATCGTTAAAGTGAGCATATAAAATAATTAGTGCTTCAATATTTAATTTATTATTCAGTGTGAATATTTTTGATACAAAGTGATAACACAGAAATTGTGTTTCAGATATATATTTAAGTGAAATATATATTATATTATTAATTGAAAATACTATAGTGAAATTAGTGCTTCAACTATCATTCAACTTCTAAAGAATTTAGAAATTATTTGTGCTTCGAAATATTACTATTAATTCATTCAAGGAAGTTGAGTATAACATTTGTCGAGCGGACAAATCTATTATTAATAACAGTGAGAATTATCGGAACGATTGTTCGATATTATATTAACATTGTGAAGTAAAATTATTAAAGGAAGAATTCTATTCCTTAGGAACATTACCGTTACTTACCTGAAGAACTTTATTGAATCATTATCTGATTATTACACTTGTTTCAATACAAGGACTTTAACTACATTTAAATATTTAGAATCATACATCTATTTATTTTATATTTCAATAAATTATTGAAATAATGTTCAAGTGTCACTGTGTGTGTGTACTTAATAAAAAATAAAAAAAATACCTCTGCTATATTATTACACCCCCTCTACAAGCACAACCCTGACTGACGGTCAATATGAGTTTGTCTGATTGATGATCAAACATAAACACATTTTAGTACAAAACTGGTATTATTAATAACGCAATAGGCCTATGGATAGCACTAAATTCAAACAGATTAAGAAATGAAAGAGTTATTTGAAAATATATACATTTTTATTTTATATTTTGCTTTTGCCGTGCTGGCGTGGTCGTGCGGTCTCGGCGGCGGCCAGCCGTGGCGTCCAGTGCGCCAGTTCCTGGGTTCGAATCCCGGCAAGGGCATGGCTGTTTCAATTTCCTTTCCTGTGTTGTCCAGCCTCTTCTTCACTTTCTCTCTGGTCGGACGTCATTCTTTAATGGCGTCCTGGGGGAAGGCAACGGGAAACCACCCCCAGTATCTGTTCCCAAGAATAAGTTCCGGTTTCTCCTAGGGGTCGCCCTTAGGGGGTCACTAGGGTCCGTGAACTTTCAACCAATCTTCGGATTGAATTACGGTGATGGTGATGGTGATTTTGCTTTTTAGATGAAAATCTGAAAACCGTTTTTCTGTCTTTAAATACACAATAATGCTTTCCATTTTATACAATAGCATTTTTTTTCATTAAATGCAAATAGTTTATATTTGGACTCAATACGTATGAAAAATTTGAAGCTAAATAAGGAAACAATGAAGCGCATATTCTGTTCCTTATTTGGTCATATGCATACAATATTTAAAGAGATTGTAGAGCTTGTTTAAATAAATATAAATCTTTTTTCATGATATGATTTGAAAATTGAACTCTTGGTTTAATGTATACACTCGCACACACACACATACACAAAATATATATATATATATTTCTATATCATGTGTTGATTAAGAAATGATTAAGAAATAACAGGAGGTGTTCGGAGCGCTGCAGCGTGTTATGTACTGGACGAAATAGAACAAAATTTAGCCATTATACACATTGAAGTGTGATTGATGATTTACTCTAGCGTCTGTGAAATGTTGACGAAGAACATCCTTCACCCGACGTGCGATGTGCGGTGGCGCACCATCTTGCATGGAAATGATAGAATCGATACAATTTCTTTGCTGCAATTGAGGTATTACTAAGTTCTCGAGTATAGCGGCATACCTATCGAAATTGATAGAACAAGTCACTAGACCTTTTGAGGAGCTGAGTTTCAGAACCGCCATCTCCAAAAATTGCAAATTCCGAGCCAATAGAGTTTTTGCTAAATTCCAATCAAAATCTGATGTTTGCATACAGTTTAACTTCAAAAACCGCCTTAACAAGGTATTGCGATACGATTTCGATATGAGTGCTGTTTCAAAGCCCGCTATATCCAATGTGAATGCATTATCAAACTCCTATTTTCCGAATTTTTAATTTTGGAGATGGCGGGTTTTGAAACTAAGCTCCTCATTTCTATCAACTTCTTCATAAAAGTACGAGCCGATGATAGAAGAAGCAGTGAACCCACACCAAACTGAGACTTTCGGCGAAGGTAAGGGGATCTCTTGAAAAACGTATGGATTTCTATGAGCCCAAATACGGCAGTTGTGTCTGTTGATGTCACCGTGCACCAGGCAGTGAGCTTGATCGCTCCATAATATCCGCCACGGCCACTCGTCATCCACTTCCAATCGAGCCAAAAATCTCAAATCTAATCGTGTATTTCTGTCCCCTGGGAGCAATTCTTGAATGGGTGTTATCTTACACAGATAAAATTTCAGGATCTTACGCAATATCATCTGCATCGTCGACAACGGGATATCTGTTTGTCGTAATATCAAACGTGCACTGCTGGTACCGTGCTTATTAGCTATCGCCTGATCCTGAACGGCATTTGCAACATCTTCAACTTGTTCCTGCTTGATATGTTTACGTCCTCGGCCTGGTTCCACACCAAGAGTTCCTGTTCTTTCAAATTTTTCAACCATTCTTCGTAAGTTAGTTATGGTCATCGGTCCTCTACGTAACTGTTTTTTGAAGAAAAACACCTTTGAACACCTCCTGTTATTTTTTGATCACCCGGTATGTGCAACAGATATACATAATAATATATATAATTAGCCGGACAGTGATCTGGGATTTGAAAACGCCGCTAGCAAAAAACAAATCACTGTTTCTATGGAGATATAATCTAATTATCTCCACGTCTTCAGTGGCAAAATTTGGAAACAATTTAGAAACTTTGCTCTTTTTTTAAAAAATTAAAACTAAATTATCTAAATTTAAAATTAAAATTAAACTATCAAAAATTAAAATATTTAATCAATAATAACAAAAGTAACTAAACTATCTAAAATTAAAAAAAAAATAACTTATGTAATTACATATAAATATAACTACAAGCCAGACAGTGATCTGTGATTTGAAACTACCAAAATCAAAAAAAAAAATACCTGTTTCAGAAATGCCAACATCAAAAAACAAATCACTGTTTCCATGGAGATATAATTTAATTATCCCCACTTCTTCAGTGACGAAATTTGGAATTAATTTAATTTAGAATCTAAAACGCAACATAGTAAGACCTTGCTCTTTCAAAATTCAAATTTAATTTAAAATTTACCTAAATATTAATATTAAAATTGAAATTAAAATATAATAATAACATTAACTATCTAAAATTTGAAATTTAAAATTTAAATTATACTAATAATGACTAAATTAAAATGATGCAATAAAGTGTGTGTAAAACTACACATACATTATATACACATAATTATATATACATTACATACACATAATAATTGTAGGTGTAAAGGTAGCACACTTAAGATAGTGGTTTTTTTTTGTTGTTGTTATATGCGCAAATAAATAAAGTCAAACATATAAAATCTAATGAAAGATTTAATGTAATAATATATTACATGTTTGTCAGTAAGTGTTTCAATTTGAAACAAGAATATGGAATGATTTCCAAATGTTCTTTCAAATAAAGTTTAAGTTCTTTCAATCTGGGAAAACGCTGCGGTTCAAATCCGTCTGTGGATTCCGTTTCTCAACTTAAAGTACTTCTTAAATATCAATTCGAAATTATCCTCGAATAATAACACTTTATATTTCGGCGAATGGCTTATTCACCTTGTGTGTTAAATGCTACTTTGCATTATCTACTAATAAATTAAATGTCACAATTCACTTTACTAACGTTGAGAATTTAGATTCACTAATTTTACAACAATAATTTTCGTTGCATTAATAATATTTAATTCCGCTTCAGGTTTTCCAATTCTCACTTCAAAACTTGGCACACACTAATTTAACTTTTCTAATTAGTTATTGAGCTGCTGCACTAATTATTACTCCTGAATAACTAATGATACTTGCATAAATTAATTATCTCACGTTTTAGATATTCCTAAAATTTACAGGCACTTCACTGCTTTGGCGAATCCCACAAAATGTAAATTAATTATAACTCTACTTACAGTTTTGCTGTCGAATGACTTTATCACCTCGGTGAAAAACTACGACGATATTTGGGCTTTTCATCCTTGGTGAAAACTCCGTAGTTCACTACTACGCTGTGACTCTTTCCAATTCCAATGGAGACGCACTCGTGATTCGCTTCGTGCCGTTCAAAGATAGCGGGTGCTTCGCTCCTCCCAAAATGCAATTCGCAATTCGCCTGACGTAGAACACGGCTTGTCCTCTGCTCGAATTCAATGTTGAATTTAGCCTTCCTGGATTTCATAGAATGAAAATAAAATACTTCTCAAGATATTTCAGCCATGTGAAAATCTTCTTTATAATTATAGTTCAGGAATTAACTCTTTATAATCTTGCTAGGGGAGTCTTATTAGCTGCTTCGGAATTCTTCTATAAATTCCAGCACTATGAATATCTTCTTTCCAATAAATTAATGGAATCACTCTTCTTTCTCGAGAGGCTCACCGCTCCTATGTATAATGAACACTTTCAATTAATCCGGGTATTTTGTCCCTTTTATTCTTCATACATTCCTTTTAATTTCCTTGAATGCGGTTCATTTCGTCCTGTGAGCCTTTCTATAATTTCACGTAGACGGTTTTTCATATTCCAATGCCGATGTCTGCCATTACTGGGATTCTTCAACACTCCGTATTTGCACGTGTGTCTCCTTTACTACGTGGGCGCATTTTCAGACTTCTACGGGCATCTAACCTCGTCTACAGACTCCAACTACCTATGTCTACTTTACTTTTACTTTTCACCTTTTTTCTTTTTAGAATTCAGTGAGTCAGCTGCTTATATTGTCTTCTCACGTAATAAGCTTCTCTTATGCAAATTTTTGTTTTGCATAATTTTAAATGATAATAACAACTTTAAAATAAAAGTTTCAAGCAATTAAATAATAATAATGCTTAAATTAATTTTAGTTAAAAAAATTTGTTTAACTAAAATATCACAGATTCCTTCTACAGTAGGCTTTTTGGTTGATTTCATTATTGTAAATAAGTAATCGTTAGCAGAATTGGAGTTATTATTTCTTTCCAACATCGTCTTTAATACTTTTAGATAGAGCAGTATATTAGGAATAGATTCATATGAATTATTCTTCTTTAAATCATCATCAAATATGCATTGTATGAATATATATTAGCAATATATGTCCTAATGTGGATGATAAAAAAATTGCAATTGCGAGATCATTTGCAACTTTTCCGGTTGGTACAAAAATAGCAAAAAACAACAACAACTCAGAGGGTCTGATCTCATTACAAATCTATATCTATCCCGAAAATCTCGTAGAAGTATCTTTGAACCATGTTTGCCCATCAACTCACCTTCCTCCCAGTGCACACAACTAATTCCAGCTTATTCGAATTTTGTAACGTCATAATCCTATCACATCAAACCTTTCAAGGTTCATAAAAAATCATCTGATCATTTCAAATCTATATCCAACCCGAACACCACGTTGCTATAATGCACAACACTATTTTAGTTGCAATCGATGCACAAGACTATTTGTATATACGCATGTGTAGCGCCACCGGGTGCATATGAAACACAACAATATTTTAGCTCCCATTGTTCCGTAACAATGTTTGTATAGTTCTCATTGCCACCATAACAAATCCTAAAACCTAGCTTTAGAAACGTAAGCAAACTTTCAGCTTTATAAATTAAAGGTAGGGTTTTTATCCTATCCCGTGGGAATTTCGAAAAATCATGCAAAGGGTTTTAGTGATTACAGTTACCTACTTACATACCAAATTTGAAGTCTCTACTAATTATACTTACGGAAATAATTACTGAAATAAGAAAACTTTAAAGCGACACTAAACCCTCGTTGTTCTCGAACCCGTGGTAATTTTGCTAAATCCGGCCCTATTCTTTGTCTACATTATAAAGGGAACCTCTGTGCAATACTTCAGCTTTCTAGGTCCAACGGTTTGGGCTGGGCGTTGATCAGTGAGTGAGTGAGTGAGTCAGTCAGGTCAGTCTTTTTATATAGTTAGATATATAACACCATATTATAAATGACACCATAAACACACATCATGGATATTATATATGGTTAAACATTAAAAGAAATCTTTCTGTCTTAATTTCATGTCTTTGAAATGTTTCACCAGAGCTCTCTTCTCCAATTCTGAGACTTCCTTATGGTTGATAGCTAGCATATCCAAATCACTGGTCTCTGCTGCCCCATCGTACTTCTTAAATGACTTTTTATCTTCTTCAAGGCATAGAACAATCTTAATGCTTATACAAAAGTTACAGGCAATGTCAGAACAGAGAGAAAATTAAGACTTTAATAGTTCAGGATAGCTTGATGCCCCGGTATAAAACTCAACATAGAGAATAGCTGTCAATTCAAAGACTGTTTACCGCTTGGAAATTGAATTTCTAAGGTCATCTTGAAGGGAAATCAGTCCAGAGATAGTAATGGACACATGTATTTTTCATATTTCCTTCGAAGTTTTCCAGCTTTGTCCAAAATGTCATCTTCTGATAACTTAAGAATAACTAGAGAGAACAGAACAGAAAAGTTTTCCACCACGTTTTCTATAGCTGAAAAACAGTTACCAATTTGATCATTAACAACATCAACAACATGAGAAAAATATCATTATAATCATTTGTTTACGTATTGGAATTACAAAAATTTAGTCTTGCCTGCTTTAACATTAAACTTGACTAAGTAGCATTTACATGACTTGTGTGTGCGCAAATAAATTTAAATGAATTGAATGCCCACTTCCTCAATTCCATCTGTTATAACTGCAAAAGTAATATTTTTTTCTATTTATTTATGTTGTTTAACGTGCAGTGATACAAAAATATTAAGATTACCAGAATACTCAACCTGCAGATACTTCCAAGGGCATAGATTTGATTATAAGATGCAGCCATTAAGGCCAACAACAAAATCATCAGATCCATATATATATATATATATATATATATATATATATATATATATATATATATATATATATCTCAATCGAGAGGTCGAGATTATCTGAGACAATATTTATTTACCTGTTTTCAAGGCCTTGCCAAAAATCCACAAGCCGAAGGAGAAAGGGTTAAAATTTAATATACGGTTCATTTTTGCATGTAAAGGAAAAACCATTAGGAAAGTTTCTAAGTTAATAATTCATAATTTACAAATGTATACTCTAAGTTCAGTATTAGCAACAGAGAACGTTTTCTTAATAATATAAATCCCAAGACTTTCAAACTGACTCGTGTTGTAAGTTGTAAAGCTTTACACATCACTATTCATTAGAACTTATTGAAAAGGCCCCTAAACACTTCATCGACATAAACCAAAAAGACAATGACAAACATACCTCTGAAAACTGATTCTGTTTCGATCTTTGAACTTCTTTGATAACTGTGCATGCTTCAGATTCTTACATTAAACGATAAAGTTTATTTACAAAAAGGAGGCCTATTCATGGAGATTCCATCATCGGCACTCCTTGCGAAATGTGTAATACATTATATCGAGGATTGTGTTTGAAACAATCACATCGTGAAGGATAATGTGATTTACTTACACAGATATAAAGATGACATATTCTTGATTATCAACAAAGCTAACATGAGGTTTGAACATGCTTCAATGAAATGAATTAGAATATCCAGTTAACCATGGAAACTGAATCGAGTGCGTCCGTTCTTTTTCTGGAAGTAATGGGAATTGAATTACAGAATCATATTGATACAGGCATTTACAGAAACCCACTAATGCCGATATTACTGTGAATTTCCGATCTGTTGTACCTGAAGCCTATAAATGGAATATTATTCTCTTCACCGTTCGACGAGCTTTAAACGTGTTCTCGAATAAGGATTTACTTCACTCTGAACTATAAAGAAAACATGATACTTTCAGGACTAATGGATATCCTCACCATTACATTCACAAGAACATTGGAAAAGCCATACGAAGAATTAAAATGAAAAAGACGACCACAATCTATCTATGAAACAAGATACGAAGTACTTCTATATTCCACATACAAAGATCTATTCAAAATATAAAGGCCAATACTCGTATCCCACGAGATAAGCATTGTCAGTAAGCCAACAGAATCCTATAGATGTTCTTACATATAAGCTAATAGAGATAACCATAACAGGACACTCAATAAACCCATCTTGCATCAAGTAGTATATCGTTTTTAAATGCAACCTGTTTCCCACGTATTCGTGAGTGAAACAAAACGTACGCTACAAACACGCATATGTGAACACATCAAAGCCATAAAAAAATGGTAATACGCAATTTTGCACTTTCTAACACTGCATCAGCACTCGACATAATATAAACACGAGTAATCCCATCATCTAAACCATTAATAAAGTCGATCTATTTACGTAAATTCTATGAAACCCTTGTAATCAGGGAAAGAGAATGCTGTAACACTGAAGCGTCTCTTTTGACATTGCAAATTGCATTAATGCAACTGTCTCTGTGTTTTCTTACACCCGACGAAGAAAAAATGAAATACCATCGATTTTTGAAACTGTTGTGACTGTTTATTAACTTTTTTTATGTTATTTTTTGTAAAAACTGTGCATGTTGTGGTCATGTTGACTTTTCTTCTTTTTGTTTCAATCTGTGTAATATTCTTCTCCTGATAATAAATCTTCAACATAAAAATACCTCAGTAAATGTTCTTTAAACGTTAACGCGGACTATTATATTTATTTAATAAAAAAACGATTATATGTGAATCTCTATGTCTATATATTTTATATTTTACTAAGTGAACCAACACAAGTAAAATAAAGATAAAGCCCTCTGCTACCAGTTTATTTTTCACAAAAACAAACAAAAACAAATGATCAATCCAAAACCATGGATTAAACATAACCAGTACATATTTAATAAAAGTTAAAGCTTACAACATAAATAATGTAAGAATAATGTTGAAATAGCCAAGCGTCAAGCTATCATACAATGATACTTCGTTCGTTATCAAAACAAATGCTAAGTAAAAATTTTAAAAAGTGTCAATGAAATAAAGAAAATTAATCTGTGACAGTTTCACAGAAGAAAGTTCTTCACAAATGTTCGTAAGTCTTTCAGGTGCAAAAGCACAGTTAATAATTAAAAAAAAATATTGATATCAAGTGTACACTTTCAAAATGAAAGATAGATAGATATTGCCTAATTAATATATGTTGAATCACTTAAAATAAAATAATTGAAAAATTAAATAAAAATAAAGAAAGATTCGAGTCAGTTAACACTGGTTTGTTTTTTTTACTCTACCGGGTTCTTGCTTAGCTACACATTCACTCTATTTTTCAAAAATAATAACAATGCATCAACGTCCAACTCCCGTTAGACAAAAGATTCACATTATCTCCAAAATCACCCAAGCAATATCACTCAAAATATTGTTACTTCAGAAAATAATGAAAAATGTTGAACTCAACATTCCCACCCACTTTGAAATGATAAATTCAATAAATAAACTTACAACTGCAAAGATTAATACTTAGACTTATCATCTAAAGATAATTTGCAGAGTTTAGTAATAGGTCTTTTCATATAACCTGATTTTCTTTTCAAAGTCACAAATCTAACAATATTGTCTTCTGCTGAAGGAAGTTTCATAATCTTGTCAAGTGGCCACTTAAGAGGTGGTAAATTGTTTTCTTTAAAAAGTACAAGTTGACCCACGTCAATTTTACTGGAGGATATAACCATTTGGAACGCTGCTGTAAATGACTTAAATATCCTTTATGTCATCTTTTCCATGCACTTTGAGAAAATTGATGACTTGCCACCTAGACAATCTGTTGGATTTGACCTCAACAACACTGGGATCAGCAACTGATACAATTGGTTCACTATTAAAAAAATGATCTGGTGTGAGAGCATCAATGGCACAACGGACGGGAATTCAAACTTACTTCAATTTATGTAAGCATTGTCTAGAATTCTTAAAATAACAATGAATTATTCCCAATGAATTATTCCCATACGACGAAGATGTTGCTTAATTGATTTTATACCTGCCTCCCAATTGCTTCCAAAGTGTGGAGCATTAGGAGCAATGAAATGCCACTTGATTTCTTGTTTTGATAGTTCCTCTGTTATCAATTCACTGTGCTGCTCCTTTTTTTTAGAAAAGCATGCAGTTCTCTTAATGCTATGTTTGCACTACAAAATGTGTATCATTATCACTGTAAATTTCTCTACAAATATCTTTTCTAGCACAAAATCTTCGAAGAACTGCAATAAATGCTCCAGTAGTAAGATCACTCGCAAGTTCGATATGGCTAGCTTTTGTTCAAAAACAAACAACAAGGTCAAGTATGCCTTATAAATCTTACTGTTTCTGCCTTTTGAAGTTTTAATGAATTAAATGGTCCTCATAATCCACGCCTGATATTAAAAATGGTCTAGTTGCCTTAATACGCGAAGCAGGAAGATCTCCCATAGGTTGTTCCAGTGCAGTGATACGATCTCGAAAAGATTTCATGCATTTATGAATGTAAAAACGTACAGCACTGCGACCACTGATAATCCAATATCTTTGAAGTAGTATTGAAAGAAGTAATTGTACTCCTGCATGCATTAATATTTCATGGTAATAATTGAAAATAAATTGTGTTAATTTATGTGTCTTTGGAATCAGTATAGGAAATTTTTGATTGTATGATATATCAGAATGACTCAATCTCGCACCCACTCTTGATTATTCCATTATGTTGCACTTGTAGTATGTATATCCTAAGAACATTGTTCAGCTCTTCATTGGTAAGAGTAATATTTACTCGTGAATGACGTTCAGATTTGCAGTTATGTATGAACCGCAAACAATGCGGTGTCACTCTCTGTAATTTGGGGAAAAAGATTGATCATTGATAACTCTTGCTTTTTATGGTTACTAAAACCTTAGTTTGCTTTTGCTCTTCTGTATTAGTTTCTAACTGATGATCTTGCTCTGGCCATTGATTTTCTTTTATGAAACTAGGTCCATGCCATCACATATGAGAACGTATTAATCCTAATGGTAAGAGTCCTCTTGAAACAATATCTGCTGGATTATTTTGTGATGGTACATGATGCCAATACTGTGGAAGTATCACTTCTTGGATTTCAGGAACACGAGTCGGAACAGACAATTTCCAGCGTCTGCTTATCCATGCAAGGATAGTCATTGAATCACCTCATATTGATGCTGGCACTGCTTTAAATGATGGACAGGCTCTCACTCTCTTCATTAATCTTGCCAATAACAATGCAGAACACAATTCTAGTCTTGGTAATGACACTTGTTTTGTTGAGACTACTGCTGATCTCGCTCTTGGTAGATTTACTGAAACTTCTGAGTTGACCTTTGTTGATTTTAATATACACTGCTGCACTATAAGCAGTTTGTGATTCATCACAAAATCCAAGTAATTGCAAATCAACATCTCTGCCTATTACAAAACGAGGCACTTTAAAGTTGTTCTACATAAGGTAACTCTGTCTTGAATGCATTCGAATCACACTGAATTGTAAATGGCACACTTATCATTTAATGAAAGACCTGATTTAGTCTTCGCTGAAGCATCAAGCACTATTCTTAATTTTATAGTAGTGCTGTTTTCCTTTAACACAAAATGATGTGGAAGGCCATTCAAATGTTTTGAATGTCTCTCACTGGCTAGTTGCATATATCATAACTCTTCATACTCCTTCATAAACGTCATGTAGGATTGTCGTCGCGCTTCAGAATGGTGTAATCTACGTTCAACTGCAAGAAATATTTTAGTAGCCATTTGTTTAGATTCACCTAATGCTTTGATGCTGCATTTAAATGGTAAACCAACAACATAACGACCACTGAAATTACGAGTATGAGTTCCCAAGCAATATTCTTCACACTGCTTTTGCTCGTGAGTAGTAAAGCTTTGTACTGTTACTTCTTCTAATTCCCAGAACTTTTGTAAATCCTCAAGGATATGAGTAGTGGTGAGATGTGCTGCAATAGTGTGTTGCATCTTCTTACTCGTTGGTCCACCAACTACCCAACCAAATAAGATGTCTTGAACGTATGTTACCCATTCGCCAACTGAAACATTCCTTTCTTTAATATATTGTAATAATAGTCACTATCAATGGGGATGTTTAACGTCTCTGGGTCGAGGCTGGAAAAGTCACGTGATGTAGGTGTGTTACTTCTAAAAACATGGCTAAGATTACCGAAAAAACTCTGTATATTAAAGATTTCTCAACTTTAAATATATTGAATTATCGGCATACAATTAAGGAGGCGTATGGAAATAATGTAGATACGTTATTTCTAGATGAAAGGAATAGAACAAATTTCTCTTTACATATATTTATTCCTTTCATCTAGAAATAACGTATCTACATTATTTCCATACGCCTCCTTAATTGTATGCCGATAATTCAATATATTTAAAGTTGAGAAATCTTTAATATACAGAGTTTTTTCGGTAATCTTAGCCATGTTTTTAGAAGTAACACACCTACATCACGTGACTTTTCCAGCCTCGACCCAGAGACGTTAAACATCCCCATTAACATATCAATTTCACTTGGTTTATTGAAATCTGGATCAGATAAATCTAAATTATATAGTTATTTCCAACAGTCCACACAAATTGTTTTTTTGGCAGTTTGCCAATAATCTTCTGAATTATGAAAGTATTGACTGTTGTATTAAATAATTCAACTAATGAACTTGTCTCCAGTTGAATCATTCCATGTGCTGTCTCTGTTGTTGATTCCCATATTCCAACAATACTTGTTGTAGAGTGCCGTCTCCGAAGACCTAAACGTTGTATTACTGATTCTGTAACAAATGTTGCCTCTGATGCGTTATCAAGAAGAGCTCTGCAGATATGTTGATTTCCAAACGTGTCCTTCACATTGATTTTCATTGTTGCTAACAACACTTTTTTATTCTGTCCTTGATGTGACACATGACTGATTACTGCTGTTGACTGACTATCCTAAATCGATGTTTGTGATGATAAATGAATATTTCTTGGTGCTACAGGTTGATCAAAATGCAATAATGTATTGGGTGAGTGCAAAAGGTCTACCCGTTTTTGCAAATGAAAATTTGCAATGGAATTCCCCTCACACATGACATTGTAATGACGCAAATCGTCTGCCAATCAAACGTATGGATGCCTCACATATAAATGCATCGTGTCTCATAAAGTTAATCATATCAAAAAAAATATCAGAGGGTGTAACATGCAACGCAAGAAGGAGCATATAAGACATTGTTTGTTATACGAGTTCGATAAAAAGAGTAAGGCAGCGCCAGCATGTCGCAATGCTTGTCAAGTTTATGGGGAGGATGCAATAGACGAAAGCACATGTCGTTGATGGTTTCGTAAATTTAGGGAAGGACACATCTTTGGATCGAAAGACCTAGACGCTGGATACATGATATAGTGATGAACGAATCTTGCGCGCAACTATCTATAAGACCTCGTACCCGTTGAGGTTTACCTCGCGAGTCGATCACTCGCACCACGGCTGTACCAAGCAAGACAAGAGCACATTTGCTCTCCGCTGCCACTCCACAAACTTGTACACTTATATTAGCATGATTTTTAGAAGCGTTCTCAACAACACTTCCACTCTCTCTCTGCATGGGACTCGAATGGAGAAGTGTGTTGTGACGTTCTCCGCATTTTTAACAAGTAATCTTGGATGAACAGTCGGCGCTCACATGACCCACTCATAAACAATTAGTACAAAGCTCAAGAGTTTTTACCATGTCGACTCTGCGTGCGACATCTAAGCCATGAAGCTTGGGACACTTATAAATACTGTGCAACATGTTACAGCATTGGAATATGGATGCCTTCTCAGTATCTTTAGCCACTACAAACGATCTCTTCACATTCGATGTGTTTGATTTCTTATTTGCAAGCCCGAATGCGCTCTTCGCGAGAGTGGATTCGAATTTCTCAGTTTTAAGGACTCTGGGCTCCGCTATTTCTAGTACTTTCACGTAATCCTGCAAAAATCTTATCAAATCCCCGAAGGACGGGATACTCAGCTGGTCATGTTGTGCTTCAAAACGCTTACGTGTATCACTATTTAGCACTCGTGTAGTGTGATAAAACAAAGCAAAATCTCCCAGGTCAATAATATCAAGTGCCTTTAGTGCATTTACACATTCACTAACGGTGTTGACCAATTTTCCTAACCTTTCAAGTGAAGACCCTGTCATAGGCTGAAGTTTAACGATTCTACCAAAATAAGAAGTTGCGAGAATTCTGGGATTCTAATAGCGATCCGTTAAAGCTTTAAACACTATAGGATAGTTACTAGCTGTCAACGGAATCCCCTTAACGATTGGTAAGGCAGGTCCTGAAACGCAAGAAATCAAATAATGAAATTTTTCAATAGGCGATATCCTGCTATTTTGCACCAGAGACATGTAGGTATCATAAAACGTTTGCCAGTTTTGAATGTTACCATCGAACTTAGGCAGGTCCAGCTTGGGAAGCCTGAGCCTTACATCTTTATCATCTGTACCCATTGGCTGGGACATATCAGCGCCGCTATCAAGCTCTTCAGCTACACTAATAATTTCATAATACAATTCATCGAATGACGACAGCTGTTGATTCGATACCTGTTCTTTAGGATTTATTTTTAAAGATACTTCTGTCAACCTTTCGTGAACTTTATAGAATTCCGTTCTAATTTTCTCAAGATGTTTGTATCTAGCACGAAAATGTCCAACTCTCGACCTGTCATCTTGTGCCTCCTTAGACAAATCATACAAAATCTGCAATGATCTAAAAGAGTGCTCACGAAGTGAAACAAGCACCTTAAGCTGAGCATTTAACTCCGCCATAATTTTGATAGTTGAAAGGAAATAGAAAACAAAACAATAACATTTGTCACACACACAAAAAAAAATATTCAATAGCTAATAAGCGAGAAATAAATTAAGCCTAACACATGGTTGAAAAGGAATTCTAATGTCACTGACCCGTTAGGGTCAAGGATTTCAAATGTCTGCCGCAATAGGCCACCTTCGACACAGTTGACTAATAAAGAAATAGTAAGTTAGATTAGAACTGCAAATAGAAAAGTCAAGGATTCAAGGAATCCGCCATCGACGGACCACTAATTTGAATGGAGCATATTGATGTCTCTGACGTGCAACGCTCGCGAATCGATTAAAAGAAATTAATTAAAGTAATCACAAAACTATTCTCTCTGTTGTGGCTCAATAAAACAGGATTGATGGCTAACCGTATCATCAGATTGGAACAGGTTTCACAGCGTTGTAGTTGATTTAGCATGAGCTCCACAGACAATAAATCGGATAGTTTCAGATAAGGTTTCTGTTTAACTTCGGAAAACTAGCCTTGAAGAATTATGGTTCAACGTTAAACCTTGCTTCTTCGTCACTTTTCTCGTCATCATTGTAGAATTAATTACATTGTTCACGCAGTAATTGTTGAGCATCGTGCCAAACAATTAGACTGTGTTCTTTCATGTTTTCTGAGTATCGAACCCAAAAACACACTGCTTTCTCGAAATCAGAGTCTCCACACATACTAAAATGATGTCTCATCTGTGTCTCATCTGTGTCTCATCTGTGTCTTATCCCCCAATGTCCAAGGTCCAACATCGCTCGTACATTTAGCCTCGCACCCATGTCCCACTCCAATCCCATCTATTAAGCCACAACACCTTACTTAAATAAAAACAGTTTAAAATTTAAAGAAATATTTAAAAAGTATAAAATTGACGTAGGATTTCAATATAATAATAAATTAAAAATATATTACGCAGTAAATTGAATAGAAGTGATTGAAACTATGAAATGGGAGTGGTTTACAAGATGGATTGTATGAATTTTGATTCGTTTTATCAAGGAGAAAGCAAAAGGACGGTAAAGCAACGTATGTTAGAACATGGTTACTATAGAAGAAATAAATTAATAGAAAAATCTGAAGAGCTGAGCATTGTGTGGAAAAAAACTCATTATATTAAAAAAGAGATCAAAATTTTGTCTGTAGAAAAAGATAAGAAAATAAGGAGGATAACTGAAAGCTTGTATATGCGAAACAGAAAAGAAAAAAAAATGCAGGAGTTGAAATTAATGAATGTATTGTAAG
>JAFIDM010034441.1:115106-132928 GCA_023159025.1 Thereuonema tuberculata | reverse complement strand
TAAAAGTCAGTTCCCTGTTCCAACAAATACCTCTCCTGCTCCTCTCCTAGGCAGCAGAAATCAGCCCCAATGTATAATTGACACTTGATAACCTTCCTCCCCTGTAACCTAATGTAAACAAATGGAGTTTCCTTCCTAAACGGTCTCTCTTTCCTCTCGCCGACGCCGCGGAATCGGAGCACCCGTCGCTGTTGGCCAGCAGCAGACTGACACTCCTCCTCCGTTCCCCTACTCCACCATTTACTAATTTCAAAAGGAAAAGTAATTAGGTCGTCTCCCTCCGGACAGAAAACGACCCTCTCCCGTTTCCCGGTTTTTCTCTAAAGCGACATTAGCAATTTGTGGCGTACACCCCTCTATGACCGCACCGAAAATAATACACGTCATTAGTTTGGCTCGATTGATCCTTCATCCTTCCCTTCTGGGCATTCTTTCTGCCTTCCGCATTATTAACCTTCGAGTTGTCCGCCGCCATATTAGTACGGGCTTGTTGTATGTTACTAAAACCTAAATTTGATTCTGCCCTCTTAGCATATTTTAAAAGATCAGCAGTATTCTTAAATTTGTCTAAATATATGTATCCCCTATATTGGGGTAGCATTTCCTTGAACGCTATTCTCACCGTTTCTCTTTCGTCAATATTGAACCTTAACATGGTCGCCTTTTGCCTAATGTGACTTAAAAACACCTCCATAAACTCACCCTTTGTCTGTTTAAGGTTTTTTCACAATTCATATTCTTCCGCTATGAGCTGTTCGGGCAAGTAAGCCTTCACGCAATCCCTCTCGAGTTCTTCCAACGCCTTCCATTATGGAAGGTTCTCGATGAACCATGGGGCAGCCCTCACATGAATCATACGTATCAAAATTTCCTTTAATTCGGAAAATCCGATGTCGTGCAGCCTAGCAATGCGATTCATACAAAATAAGAATTTTCTTATTGACCCGTCCTGCATCCCAGAGAATTTAATTTCTACGAACAGTGTCAATCTGTCCTTAAATGACATCAGCTTTTTAAATTTCTGCAAATCTACATATCCTTTCTTTTCATCAGTTTCTAAATTATTTATACTCTCTTCATTCGACTTTATCCTTTCTTTTTCATCCTTTTCTTCTCTTTTCTCTTTTATTACATATTTCATTACCAACGGGTCGCTCGAATCTGCTCCGTCAATATCTCCCCAACTTTTTCCTGTCAATACTTCTTTTTCCTTTGAGGTCATTATCGTTTCCAAAATGGATTCTACTCTTCTCCTTTTGTCAATAATAGACCCCTCTTTATCTCCCTCTACTAAATCTAATATCACTTCTAATCCTGACATCTTAATCCTTTCTATCTCCCATTTCAAGAATATTAATCCATTGATTAACTTCAACCCTATTTCGCGCCTTTCTTGCGCTCCGTCCGCCATCTTGAGTATTTTACTTGGTTTAATAAATAATTAATGAGGCGCAGTGAAAGTAAACTCAAACCAACACTCTGACACTACCAGATCCTTACGGACAAAGAAATTAGGGATATAATGAAACCAACGCTTTGCTCACCTGTTTGACACCCTATGTTCTGGTTATAATAACAATTCGGGGTCGTAAAAATAATAAAAATAATTATCCTCAATAACTTTCGTCTCCACTATCAGCCTGACAGGCCTATCGGGGCGCAGGAGGTCAGGCTCCAACGATAAGAACCACGGGACAAACTTGGGGTGGGGGGAATAACTATAATAATAACTAGTAATACTATTTTCAAACGATTAAATGTTTTGTTCTATTACAGGAGATGAGATAAAGAATTTCTTTATTAATTTAATAAGTTTTAAACACCCCCCACTCTCTATAGATTTTATCCCCTATTCAAAACATGTATGTAATAAAAATGTAAATGAATGAACAATTCAAGACTTGTTTAGTGTTAATACGGGAACAGTATTTTATTAACAACAACCTCTCACAATTTTCTCTTCCTTCAAAAACACCAAATTATTATAATATATAATTTACTACATAGAACGAGATATCTATAAAATAGAAACCCTTAGAACCCCTAATCTATATGGCCAATTGAGATCTCTTTTCCTCCTACATAGCAACTCCTTCCCGAGCCTCCTTTTAATCGCACCTAAACATTGTCCTCCCCCAAAATGTAAACCATAAAAGATTATATTTCAAAACCAGATTATAAAAGTATATTTATATATTATATTTGACATACACAACTTATGCCAAAAACTTTGGCTTAACTTCAAATCCCAAAATTAAACAGTAGGTAACAATCTCTAATAAACTCCATTCAACTCAGCCGGAGCCCAGGCTCACATTTATTTATTTTTGAACTGTTCTTTTAGTGTGAAAGTCTATTTTCCTTTCCGGGTAATCTGTCAATCGATGAAACCTTCAAACAAACATTTTTTTTTTCAAAATAATTAAATATATGTTTTCCACACTTGTATGAATATATATGAATATATATATTTATATATACAGGGTGTTTCAAAAATACACGGCATAATTTCAGGTATGTATTTCCCACATGTAGACAATCAAAATAGTTCATTACAACATATGTCCGGAAATGCTTCATTTCCGAGTTATGGCCTTCACAACATTGAAAATCACCGGAACGTTTTTCGTTCCGCCGGTCGTTGCCATTACAGAAGATGATCAAAATGACCACCTCCTGCTTGAATACAGACCTCACATCGATGTCTCAATGACCTGCGAACACGATCCCACACTCCAGGAATGTTGCGTATGTCCTCAGAACGTGCCACAATTCGATTCCGAAGGGATTCCAAATCAGGCACCGGAGACGAATAAACCAATGATTTTAAATGGCCCCACAAGTAGAAATCGAGAGGGTTCAGATCAGGTGAGCGTGGAGGCCAAGCAATTGGGCCACCTCTACCTATCCATCGATCAGGAAACGTTCGATCCAAGTACCGGCGAGCCGTACGACTGAAGTGTGCAGGAGCGCCGTCATGCAAGAAGTGAGCGTGCTGACGATCGATCAGTGGAGTGTCGTCATAAACATGAGGTATGGTGTTTTCCAGGAAGTTTGTGTACGCCTGCCCCGTAAGTCTGTTTACAAGTACATGGGGTCCAACTAATCGATCACCAATGATACCGGCCCACATGTTGAGGGAGAACCGCACCTGGTGATGAGATACAACAGTTGCATTTGGGTTTTCATACGCCCATACATGCTGATTGTGGAAATTTGTTATGCCATCTCGTGTGAACTGTGCTTCATCTGTAAATACGAAAAACGTTCCGGTGATTTTCAATGTTGTGAAGGCCATAACTCGGAAATGAAGCATTTCCGGACATATGTTGTAATGAACTATTTTGATTGTCTACATGTGGGAAATACATACCTGAAATTATGCCGTGTATTTTTGAAACACCCTAAATAATTAAATATTTAGAATCCTTTCAACCTCCATCGAAAATGGCTTCTCTCTAGATTATGTCTGTTCTGCCTTTCCCCTGTTTTAGAATAGAGTTTACTCCTCCCGGCTCGATTTCCTAATGTTTCTTTTTTTATGGAGCAAGGTTAATCTCTCTTTCGTTTCTTCTTAGAAACAGACAGAATCTATTTTACTGACTAACACATTTTAGAGTACTCATTTCACCTCTTTCGTTAACGAAACAAAGTTTAATTTTATCGACTGCAGTACGATACACAAATTCAGTGGAGTTTGCTCCGTGCGCACATTTTCGTCAAAGAAAGTACTCGTTCTTTTATTTCTTTTGGCAGGTCCTTCTTCGTCTTAAGAAAATAGAAAATTACTTACGAACTATTCGTCTCGTTGCCACGGGTCGAATTTGTCTCGTCCGTCGGATATCTCCATTGGTGGCTCCGGCCATCCCGCGGTGCATGTGTCGAAACTAGGGTAGATCACCATTTGCGACGATTCCCTTCGTTGACATAACATTATTTCTGACATGAGCATGAGTTTTCCTGTCAAGACGTTGTCTGGATTGCCTGCTAGAAACATTCCAGCCATGACAATTATTGGTCACACACGCGTGCGGTTATCGACGAAAAACCTCCGCCATCCCTGAGTTAAGGCACCAACCGCATGATACAAACCCCTGGCACAATCTGTCTTGACCCCGGAGGAAACTTCGTTCCCTCCGTTTTCCCGCCAAAAAACAAAGTTTCGGTTTCTGCTCCACCAATCAGAATATCACACTCGAGTCACATGACCCCACATCTCCCCTTCTTCGTGTAAACCTGGTAAATGCTCCGTTCCCATGAGAATTCTATATTAATTTAGGAAACACAATTCCCCTTCCTAAAACAATTCTCTTTTTACACGGATTCCTATTTTACACACAATAATATCTTAAATTTAACACAAAAATCACAATGAATTCTTAACCTTCATCCTAAAAATAAAATACAAAATTTAAACACATATACTATTCACTACTATTTAACAGACTTAACTTTTGGAAGTGAGTGTATTAATTAATCGATATGTTTGTTTGGTTTTAATCATTATTTTAATGTCTGTCTTGTTTTAGATTAATGATATAACCTACAAAAGTATCCATCAAAAAAAGACATTAACTCGAGAGAAGGAAAGCAGAACAGAACTATTAATAACCATTAATAGAATTCCTCGAATGAAGTTACGGATGAACGATTTTCGGATCAACATTTTTTAATTAACTTTAACGTCTCCCTCATGTTGCAGGTTAACGATAAAATCTACAACGATTCCATTAAAAAAAAAGACATAACTCGAGGGAACGAAGCATAAAAACAGATCCATAAAATCAGTCAATAGAAATTACATTCTCTAACGTTTCCAAATACGATATTCAACGCAAAACCAGGTAACTAAATAACATCGTTTCCCTTACATTTACTGTCTGTAATTGCACCTAAATATACAATAGAATATATTTTAAGGAAAAAGAAAGTATTAAATTTGATTCTATGTATGAAATTAAATTTATTACAATTAAATTATTACAATAATCAACGAACAAATAGACGAAAAGTAAGATAATACTGCCTATTTACTGTGATAGCGGTGTATTTACAAACATAGCCTTACTAAAATAAATACAATAGTTTAGGAGATGCTTGAGTCAATTTCAATGAGATTATGAGCAACGTTTCAATTTTATAATCATAATTCTAAAGTATTTGTTCCTCAAAATTTTCGGTTCTTAGAATTCTGGATACACTAAGAAAACTACTGTAGAATTGTGTATTATAAATATGGTAAAGAAAAAAAGAAACAATACCGTAATGTACTGAAACAAAAATAATCAGTTGAAAACGGGTTACAAAATTTAATATAGTGCATACTGATATATTGGAGAAATAATCATTATTGAGTAATAGTCATTACAAATATTAGTTCTTAGACGCCGACAGATGAATGTAGATAAAATTTTAACACATTAAAAAATTACAAAATTTCACAACTTGTTTCGATTCGTTGATAGAAATCTTTACATGTTAAATAGGATATACTTAAAGTAATATTTTAACTTGTGCGGGATAAATATTTGTAAACAAGAACAAATATTTTATACATATATTTTCCATATATTCTCTTCAACTCCTTTCTCTTACAATTTCTATTATCAAACATCTTCAACACCACACTATTAAATGTAAATAACTTCTGTATTTATTCTTAAAGCAAATTTTCGAGGAGAAATTCCGTCTTCTGTTTCTGAAGCCGAGTTTTACATAATAATAAGTTGCGAAATATTTTCCAAACAATATTTGAAATACCGTATATTAACTATTTGTTAATAATATTTCATCACATATCTATTTGCGAAATTTATTAAAACAATATTTGAAATACTGTATGCTACATCAAATATTTATTTGTTAACAACAATTATATTAATAAATATTTTTAACAATCTAATTCATTAATTAAAACCTTGTTATTGCAACCTAAATGTTTTTTCTACTAATTCTTTCGCTAATCTTACTATACGTTCATTAATTTCAACTCCTGCATTTCTATTTATTTATTTTTTTCTTTTGTGTTTCGTATATACAAGCTTTCAGTTATCTTCCTTATTTTCTTATTTTTTCTACACACAAAATTTTGATCTCGTAATTAATATAATGAGTTTTTTTCCACACAATGCTCAGCTAATTCAGATTTTTCTATTAATTTATTTCTTATATAGTAACTATATTCTAACATACGTTCCTTTACCGTCCTTTTGCTTCCTCCTTTATAAAACGAATCAAAATTCATACAATCCATCCTACAAACCGCTCCTATTTCAGAGTTTCCATGACTTCTATTCAATTTACTGCATAATATATTTTTTAATTTATTATTATATTGAAATCCTACGTCAATTTTATACTTTTTAAATATTTCTTTTAATTTTAAACTGTTTTATTTAAATAAGGGATGAAGTATCTTTTATCATTATATGTTTTTAATTATTTTATTCTGAAGGTGTGATATTTACTTATAACCCGATGAATAAAATTTTCTTATACCCATTCTTTTTCAGGATTGTCTTCATATTCGTAATTTCTTTTTAAAATCTTCTTCATAACTTGTAGCTATATCAATTCTTTGTAAATAGTTTTCGTTTGCATTTCTTTTTATACTTATATCATGTCCTGGTTCACAATTCATGATGTGATCACTCTTATATTCTTTTTTACAGTGCTTCAGCATTAGATTATTTTCTTTTCTTATTAAACATAGATCTAAAAAAAAACCTATCCGAATCAAATAATACTTACATACTTATACAAGAGTGTACATTTTATACTGTTAAACCAAAACTAAAAAAATATCTAGTGAACGGAATACAGCGTCATTACAAAGGAAATTGAAAATTAATCAACTTATCAACTTATATAATTGGCCGAGTTCGTCTGTCTGTCCGTCCGTCCGTCTGTCTGTCCGTCTGTCTGTAACTCGATATAATTAAGCTATTAAGATAGATCCAAGGTTCTCAATGGTACCATTGAAACAGGGGTGCTCAAACTGGATAAAATATTAGTTCATTTTGTCATTCCATGTTGGTTCCATGAAATTTTACCTGAATTCTAACAAAACATATGTTCAAAACCAAATAATTTTGTTACTATTGCACTGATTTTAATGAAATTTGGTATACTTACTCAGTTTTTTACACTGATTTTGAAACTCAAAACCATTTATGTGAGTTTTTAATGCCTTTCGGCGTTATGAGTCAAATATAATAATTATTCTATAGATAAAATAAATTTAGATATGGTTGGAATTTCGTTTTTCTTTTTGGATGGAAAATGATCCTTTAGATTAAACTCTCAGAACCTATATTACAGGTGTACATGTTTAAAGTACACCTAAATAGGACTGATAAACATTAAAAAAAAATTCAAATCAAATCATCAACCGAATCAATATATATTTAAATTGGCTAAGTTCGTCTGTCTGTCTGTATTTCGATATAATTAACCTATTATAATAGATCCAACGGTTCTCAATGGTACCATTGAATCAAAATAACTGAAATTCGATGAAAATATTAGTTCATTGTATCATTCCATGTTGTTTCCATGAAAATTTATTCTTGGGAACTGACCTCGACAACTGAAATTCTAACAAAACATAAGTTCAAAACCAAATAATTTTGTTATCACTGCATCCATTTTAATCAAATTTGGCGTACTTACTCAGTTGTTTACGCTGATTTCGAAACTCAAAACCATTTTTGCCGTAGAAGCTTCGTTCACAAGTTAGCACAGTATTTAGATTGCACTTACTTTATATTTGATACTTGATAATAAAATGATTTTTCATATTTTTTTATGCCTGTCAGCCGACAGGCTTTCCTGCTAGTTCTAAATATTCAACAACAAAAATTTAATCTGGGTTCACTAAAATAACTTCTCCACATTTACAAATATAAATGTATATCTTTTATCACTGATGACACTATTAATCAAAGTTCTTTTAAGTTATTCTTGATCACTAGTCTGATAAAGTCCGCACCAAAATTATCTTAATTGTAGATAATATTCAAGTTCAAATATTCAATAGTCACTACAGTTCCTTTCCTGTTAGAATTTTTCGATGCACTAGTTCGTCCTGCTATATTGCCCTAAAATACAACAACGTTCACTTAAGAATTCAAAGGGAAGTCCTATATCTTCTTCTCAAGTTGATTCTTTAGCAGTGTTTCTGAACTGTTCTTTAAATATATGTCCATTGTATAAAAATTCAAAACACTTACTCTAAATCTTCTCTCACACAATATGCAGACCATGGTAGTTATATCCGCAGTGGCAAACGCTGCACTTCAAAAAAGGTCCTTTGCAGTCCATCGTATGATGCGATGTTCTCGTAGAATATTTCATCTGTTATTTCTAGTCTCTTGGAAAACGACAACTCCATCAGCTTTCCCATTATTAACGCTTTCGTCCTAGATCTATTTAGCTTCCGGCTATTCTATGGACTAAAACAATAAAATATATTTTGAGTAGAGATTCTTCCGTAATGTTCACAATAATGTCTTGATTGAATGAAATTCCAAGATCGAATATAAATTAATCCTTATTCAATACGTATACTGTACAAGTCAATCATATTCTCAGATAGAATATGATCATTGAGTAAAAGCCGTTTGACCAAAGCTTTCCCGTCGAACGATTCGAGACTGAAACAAAAGCTTTCTATCTTTTCTCGTTCCCCATTACCAGGCAACCACAACCAACCACCTTCATATCCATATTTCTTTCCGTTGCTATTTACGTGATTGTTTTCTTTATAAAGCAATCACTCCAGATAGTTATCATGAATGCAATGTGCTGTCATCTTTTGTTTCTTCAAACAATAAACGGCTGATACAGATTATAATTGTTTTCCAAAATTTAGTTCATTATTGCATTATTGCATCACTAAGATATTATTGGACACAATAATAACCGTACAGAAATGCATTAGTGATATCCAACAAATAAAATGTGTAATTCACGTGTAACCATTCTTGAACAATGGTGATTGTTATGTTTTGTTTAGTGTTTTGTAGATATACATTCCGTAGTGTGTAATTCGTTGAGAAACAAATTCATCGGAAGAAAAGGCATCATGGAAGCAAATTATGTCGAAAGCTTCTGCATGGCAGTTGTGTTAAAATAAGTGTAATCTCAACGTTAAGAATTCAGGGAAACGTTTGGCTGTATTATCACCAGGTTTCCTTGGTGATCGTTTTGTGTTAAAGTTAGTGTTATTGCATTGATATGGTGCCAAGGCCGGCATATTGATTCCTTTCCGAAGCGAAGTATTCAAAAGGATAATGAAGTGAATTTAGTCAGCCCATGTGTGCAGATCCTGTCGTAAGATTCCAAGTTTAGTAGCAGCAAGATTTGTGAGTATGTCTTTCAATTTCTTGGGGAATGGGATACAGCAGACTACAGAGGGACACATAGAACATTGCCAAATATCCTTTGTTTGAAGAAGACAGACGATAATTCATTAGAAATCAATTCAGTTGTATTATTTAGTAACTGCTTAACGAACATAACTATCTTAAAGTTATGCAAAGAAGAAATTTACAACGAACTTTTGCGATTTCCGATTAGCTTATTAATAAGTGTGTTAATGTAACAGTTGAACTAGCAAAACATTTGAGAGAAGCATATTTTATGCCTGATTGTAATTAAGTACCTTCCATGATTGCTGCCAAAGATTACAGATGTATAATAACAAGAATTGAATGCTGAGCCTCAGAAGGCAAATGTAATTTTGGAATAGTTACACGTAATTAAACGATTTGGGTTAAAGCATAGTATCCGGCACAAGCCAATGAGATGCTTCTTAAGGATATGTGCTTTAGTGCCGGTTTGCAGTTGCTTCCTCGTGGAGCGATACACAAAGTGATTTTAACATCACATGGTTTTTTCGTTCTTTTTGAAGAAGTTGTCAAAATGTATGGTTTTGACAGGTTGTCTGCGGGTAAATGTGATTTTATTTATCTTGGACGGTTGAGAGATGGATGTAAGGAGCTGCTGGACGTCATGAAGAGGTTTATTCTGCCAGGGACAACCGTTATTTCGGATTGTTGGTCGTCGTACGGTGCGTAAACGATGAGGGTTAGGCCTAACATCACCTCATAGTTAACCACTGCATTAATTTGAAGAATCCGGAAACTGGCACAAAGACCAGCAAAATATGAGGTTCGTGGAGTGTTATCAAGCGTCCGGAGACAAGTAACACGACGATGTGCCGACCAATTCGATAGTTACCTGGCGGAATTCATGTGGCGCCGCCAATTTTAGTCAAACTTTCAAGGAGATGTTTCCATCATTCCTGAAGTCCATTTCAACAGTTTATCCTCCAGATACGACTGAGAAAGAAACACAATATAAGCGAAATTACATATATTTTATAGTTGACCCCTTCTAACAAGTCCGCCATTTTGAATATAGTGCTAATACACATGTGACATCACAACTTGAGAAAATAAGTTCGTTGAAGGCTTGTGCTGGATTCTGTTCTTTAACCACGATTTGTTTTAATTACAGATATATTTCTTGTTTCAGAGCATAGTGTTTGATTTCATTATAGAGGTAATAGTTTTATTCAGATCTTCAATCACCTGAACCTTAAATAAATTAAGAATTGGGATTAAAAATAAAATTTACAACAACATCTGGGAATATAATTACAAGAGTTATTTTCTTCTATTTTCCACTTCAAACGGTTATGGGCTCAGTACGCTTTCACTGCGCGCTGGAAGCTTAATCCCAAGAGGCTCAGGAAGATTCGTCGAACTTTACCTGATTATATTTGTACAAGTTTCAAATTTGCTATTGATAAAGCATCAAAGATGGCAAATGACATGTTAATGTTTTGCGGCACAAACTATGCTAAATGGAAGATTTACATCAGGAGATCATTCCAAAAGAATGGACTGTGGGATGTAGCTGACACACCAATGGATGACTTTTTAAAGAGTATGGCGGATAAACCGATTAAGTTCAAGTTGCTGAACAAGGCACAGAAAGCAGTAGGACTGATGCAGGAGTCGATCGAAGAAAAGTTTAGGATGCTTCTTCAAGAAGTTCATGATTTGTACGCTATTAGTAAGTTAAGTAGTGATGAGAACTTGACCGACAATATATACTTAAAATAAATCTGTTGGTAAATGAAATCACGGCAAAAGGCGGATTTATTCCTGATAACGAAATAAGCTGGTTAATCCTATCGGGTCTACCAAGGGAAGACGATTCGTGTGCACAAAGCATCACGGTGATGCGAAAGATGAACAATTATAATTTGGAAACCGTGATCGAAGCTGTGCTACAAGAGTATAAGAGGAGACACAGTAACATTCAAGTGATTACCGAAAGTTTTAAGTCTGTAGTAACTCGTCCAACCGAGAAACCCAACAGAAAATTCAGAGATTCAAGAAAAAACTTCAATTGCGGCAAAGTGGGTCATATTGCCAGATACTGCAGAAAGAAAGCGGACAAGGAAAGCAAAAACGAAAAAGACACGCAAGTCCGGAAAAATTCTCAGGCGTAGTAGTTATGTACGGAGACAAGGTAAAACCGGATATTAAATCAAATTGGTTTATTGACAGTGCTACCAGTAACAACATTTGCAACAGCAAAGAGTTATTTGGCACTATAAAGAACTGAGTAATCCAATACAGATATACGGGGCTTCATACGTACCGATACCAGCCTATAGGGTATGATCCGTTGATCAGGATATTGAAGTATTCAAAGACAGTAAAAACGGTTAGATTGACTAACACCTATTTTGTATCAGAAATGTCGGTTAACCTGATCTCTTCAGGAGCATTAGATGAACGTGGATGATTTCAGTATATCAAAAACAACAAATACATTGTAGACGATCCAATAGGCAAAAGAATTATGTTAGGCTACCTATACAATAACTTGTATAAGATAAATTGCGAGCCTGTAAATAGTAAAACAAAGTATTGCTTCAACGAGCAAAGGCATAACAAGTATTTGCTTTGGCATGCTAGATTGGCCCACATATCTGCTAGTAAAATGAAGGTGATCGAAACGAAAGGATTAATAAAGGGATTGGAGAAGATAGACTAAAGATTCAAGTGATAACTTCTGTGAGACATGCAAACAAAATAAGATGACGAACATCAGACATCATATGATCAAGGATATTAGATCATCCGAGCCGCTGGAATTTGTGTATACCGTCCTCTGCGGCCCGATACAAGATCACAATGGTAAGAAGAACTACATTCTTACATTTATTGATGTTTCATTGATATCATCGACGGGAAGGATAAAATCTTCGTACACCTTAAGTTGTTTATAGCATATGCCGAGCGTTCGAGCGGTCATAAAGATAAACATCTCTTATCAGACCAAGGGACAGAATACACCAACAAAGACGTCGTTGACTTTCACAAAGACCGAGGAATTAAGTATCAACACTCCACTTCGTATTGTCCGCAGCAAAACGAAATTAATGAGAGATTCAACAATCACTTCTCGAAACAGCAAGGGTAATCTTGATTGACGCTGGACTTCCTATGAAGTATTGGACATACGCCGTAGAATGTGAGAACTATGTACTCAACCGTACTCCTCATCAAGGCGTTAAAAACGTCATCCCATTGTCTAGATGGTATAGGCGATTAGACACTGAATGGGAAGAATTTACGAAAATTCGGGAGCATTGCATACCTGAGATTACCTAAATTTCGATTGCCGAATAAGTATGCACCGAGAATTCACAAGGGAATTTTCATAGGCTACTCTAATACCACAAGAGGATATGTAGTTTACGACATCGAAGATAAGAAAATCACAGAAACTAGAAATGTCTATATCAATGAAAATAGGTGTGGGAATGAGCTACTTGACATTGCTCAAAATGAAGAAGACGAAAGATACAACCTTATACCATTTCTGAAAAGTCCGAAGAATAGGAGTCAAGCTCATCAGAAAATAAAGAGAATTCAGACAAAGACTCTAGTGCAGGTTCATCGTTATGTGATGACCAGTCATCGACAACACGCGAAGACGAAGATTCGTCAGAACCCTAATCACTGAACAATCAAGGAAATGACAAGAAGAATTACATGGAATTGAGAAGAAGGCAAGTTAAAAGACATCCGCGAGTTACAATAAATGTTAACAGAGTCGATGTAACTCCTACAAGCTACTCCGAAGCAATGAAAGGAAAAGACAGCACGATATGGAAAGAATCCATAAACGAGGAACTTTGAAATCGTGATCATCGTAGGACATGGTTAGAAACGGAGATCCCGGATTATGTAAGTCCATTACCTACGCAAAGGATCTTCAAGACCAAAAGAGATGTTAAAGGTATCTTGACGAAGTACAAGAGCAGACTGGTAGTCAATGGTTACTTACAATAAAGAGATATAAACTATGGTCGTACCTTCGCACCTGCACCAAGTTTACCACCATCAGAAGGTTGATGGCTTTTGCCATTCAAATAAATTATGACATAATCAATGTGACGCCTACTTAAATGGAGCCATAGATCATGATGTATATATAGAAATTCCCGAAGAGGAGGAAATAAAAGAAAAAACGTTGCAGTGGTTTAAAGTTACTTAAGTCAATCTACGGATTGAAGCAGACCGGTCGGAACTGGCACGAGACTCTTAGAGAGCAATTGCTAAGAAATGGGTTCGATGAAATAAAAATCAGAACCACGTATATTTACTTACAACTCCACAAAAGACAAGTGTAATCTTTTATTCTATGTAGATGACATATTAATTTGGGGGCATTATGAAAGAGGCATTAATGAAATTAAGCGTATTCTGAATCAACTTTTCAAGATCATGGATTGTTGGACGCATAAGCAGTTACCTTGGCAGGGACTTTCAGTACGACATCATGAAAAAATAACAATTTCACAAGAAAGGTTCATCCGAGATCTTCTAGATAAACAGCAAATGTCCGACTGCAAATCTGTAAGTACCCCGTTGATAGAGACATCACACAAGATTCCAAGCAACTATAAAGATACAGATACACTTGATAAAACTGAACATCTTAGGTACAGAAGCGTTGTGGATAGTTTAAGTTACCTAAGTAATTGTTCCAGGCCCGATATAACATACGTGGCTAACAGATGTTCGGAGAAGCTCAATTCACCATCCCAAGTTGATATGCAACAAGTTAAACATATATTACGATATTTACATGGAACTACAACCATGAAGATGACGTTCTCCAAGGAAGAATTCAAACTCAGTGCATATACGGATGCTAGTTTCGGGAATACGAAAAATGGCAAATCCAGAGTGGTAATATATCGGCGATAGTGTAATCTCCTGGAAGCGCCAAAAGCATTGTGTCGTAGCTCAATTGACACAGGAGAGTGAGCTCATAGCATGCAATGATTGTATGCGGGTGGTAATCGGATGTCGAAAAACTTTAGCTGTATTATAGATAAAGACACTGACCAATGAAATATCTGCGCTGCATTGTGATAATCAACCAACAGTACAACTGCTAAAGAATCAATTCGAAAGGCAGAAACAGTAAGATTTAAAAGGCATACTTGGCCTTGTTGTTTGTTTTTGAACGAAAGTTAGCCATACCATGCGAGTGATCTTACTACTGAAGCATTTATTGCAGCTCTTCGAAGATTTTGTGTTAGAAAAGGTATTTTTAAAGAAATTTACAGTGACAATGATACAAATTTTATAGGTGCAAACAGAGAATTAAGAGAACTGGATGTTTCTGAAAAAGGAGCAGAACAGTGAATTGATAACAAAGGAACTATCAAAACAAGAAATCAAGTGGCATTTCATTCATCCTAATGCTCCACGCTTTGGAGTCATTTGGGAGGCAGGTATAAAATCAATTAAGCAACGTCTTCGTCGTATGGTTGGGAATACTTCATTGACATTTTAAGAATTGTATAGAATGCTTACACAAATTGAAGTAAATTTGAGTTCCCGTCCATTGTGCCCATTGTCATGAGATCCGAATGATATTGATGCTCTCACACCAGATCATTTTTTAATAGTGAACCAATTGTATCAATTTCTGATCCCAGTGTTGTTGAGGTCAAATCCAAGAGATTGTCTAGATGGCAAATCATCCAACAATTTTCTCAAAGTGCATGGAAAAGATGGCATCAAGAGTATTTGAGTCATTTACAGCAGCGTTCCAAATGGTCATATCCTCCAGTACAGATTGACGTGGGTCAACTTGTACTTTTTAAAGAAAACAACTTACCACCTCTTAAGTGGCCACTTGACAAGATTGTGAAACTTCCTTCAGCCGAAGACAATATTGTTAGATTTGTGACTTTGAAAAGAAAGTCAGGTTATATGAAAAGACCTATTACTAAACTATGCAAATTATCTTTAAATAGTAAGTCAATGTATTAATCTCTGCAGTTGTAAGTTTATTTATTGAAATTATCATTTCAAAGTGGGTGGGAATGCTGAGTTCAACATTTTCATTATTTTCTGAAGTAACAATATTTTTGAGTGATGGTGTTTGGGTGATTTTGGAGATCATGTGAATCTTTTGTCTAACGTGAGTTGGACGTTGATGCATTGTTATTATTGTTGAAAAATAGAGTGAATGTGTAGCTAAGCAACAAGCCGATAGAGTAAAAAAAAAAAAACAGTGTTGAATGAGTCGAATCGTTCTTTATTTTTATTTAATTTTACAATTATTTTATTTTAAGTGATTCAACATATATTAATTAGGCAATATCTAATTTTAGTAACTAACTGTGCTTTTACACCTGAAAGACTTACGAACATTTGGGAAGAGCTTTCTTCTGTGAAACTGTCACAGATTAATTTTCTATATTTCATTGACACTTTTTAAAATTTTTACTTAGCATTTGTTTTGTTAACGAACGAAGTATCACTGTGTGATAGCTTGACGTTTGGCTCTTTCAACATTATTCTTACATTCTTTACGTGCGTTGTAAGCTTTAACTTTTATTAAATATCTACTGGTTGTGTTTAATCCATGGTTTTGGATTGATCATTTGATTTTTGTTTGTTTTTGTAAAAAATAAACTGTTAGCAGAGTGCTTTATCTTTATTTTAGTTGTGTTGGTTCACTAAGTAAAATATAAAATGTATAGATATACAGACACACATATAATCCTTTTTATATTAAATAAATATAATATTCCGCGTTAACGTTTAAAGAACATTTACTGAGGTATTTTTACGTTGAAGATTTATTGTCAGGAGAAGAATATTACACAGATTGAAACAAAAAGAAGAAAAGTTAACATGACCAGAACATGCACAGTTTTTACAAAAAATAACACAAAAAAAGTTAATAAACAATCACAGCAGTTTCAAAAATTGATGATATTTCATTTTTTCTTCGTCGGGTATAAGAAAACACTGAGACAGTTGCAGTTCATGCAATTTGCAATGTTAAGAGAGACGCTTCAGTGTTACAGCATCTCTTTCCCTGATCACAAGGGTTTCATAGAATTTACGTAAATAGGTCGACTTTAATAATGGCATAGATGATGGGATTGCTCGTGTTTATATTATGTCGATTGCTGATGCAGTGTTGGAAAGTGCAAAATTGCATATTGCCCTTTTTTTATGGCTTTGATGTGTTCACATAAGCGTGTTTGTAGCGTACGTTTTGTTTCACTCACGTATACGTGGGAAACAGGCTGCATTTAGAAACGATATACTACATGATGCAAGATGGGTTTATTGAGTGTCCTGTTATGGTTTTCTCTATTAGCTTATATGTAAAAACATCTATAGGATTCTGTTGACTTACTGACAATGCTTATCTCATGGGATGCGAGTGTTGGCCTTTATATTTTGAATAGATCTTTGTGATGTGGAATTGAGAAGTACTTCATATCTTGTTTCATAGATAGATGGTGGTCGTCTTTTTCATTTAATTCTTCGTATGGCTTTTCCAATGTTCTTGTGAATGTAATGGTGAGGATATCCATTAGTCCTGAAAGTATCATGTTTTCTTTTTAGTTCAGAGTGAAGTAAATCCTTATTCGAGAACACGTTTAATGCTCGTCGAACGGTGAAGAGAATAATATTCTATCTTTAGGCTTCAGGTACAGCAGATCGGAAATTCAAAGTAATATCGGCATTAGTGGGTTTCTGTAAATGCCTGTATCAATATTATTCTGTAATTTAATTCCCATTACTTCCAGAAAAAGAACGGACCCACTCGATTCAGTTTCCATGGTTAACTGGATATTCTGATTCATTTCAATCAAGCATGTTCAAACCTCACGTTAACTTTGTTGATAATCAAGAATATATCATCGCTATATCTGTGTAAGTAAATCACATTATCCTTCACGATGTGATTGTTTCAAACACAATCCTCGATATAATGTATTACACATTTCGCAAACAATGCCGATGATGGAATCTCAATGAATAGGCCTCCTTTTTGTAAATAAACTTTATCGTTAAATGTAAGAATCTGAAGCATGCACAGTTATCAAAGAAGTTCAAAGATCAAAACAGAATCAGTTTTCAGAGGTGTGTTTGTCATTGTCTTTTTGGTTTATGTCGATGAAGTGTTTAAGGGCCTTTTCAATGACTTCAATGAATAGTGATATGTAAAGCTTTACAACTTCAAACAACACGAGTCAGTTTGGAAGTCTTGGGTTTTAATGTTCTTAAGAAAACGTTCTCTGTTGCTAATACTGAACTTAGAGCATACATTTGTAAATTATGAATTACTAACTTAGAAACTTTTCTAATTGTCTTTCCTCTACATGCAATAATGAACCATATTTTAAATTCTAACCCTTTCTCCTTCGACTTGTGGATTTCTTGCAAGGCGTTGAAAACAGGTAAATAAAT